>SKCR01038626.1:0-61683 GCA_019454045.1 Zanthoxylum bungeanum
AAAAACCGTGCAATTTATAATTTTTATTTTTATTTTTTTGTGTGCATTCATGATGGATGCATGCATGAAAATATTTTGGAAAAATACAAAATGATAAATTTTATTCATAATTATCATATTATTATTATTATTATTATTATTATTATTGTACATCCAAAAGTATATATATCACATGAAACAAAAACCCTAAAATACACCTTGTACTGTAATTAGTTGTCGTAGACAAAAGTAATATAGATATGTTTGCAAAAAAATATTTAATTTTGCCCTATTTTCTTATTATTGATGCGTTGTGTCAAAGAAAGTCGGTTATATAATGATATCACAAATTTTCCTCATTTCAATTCTTTATTTTTAATTTTTCCCTCGTTTTCTTATATATATTTTTTAGCTTATTTGCTAACAAACATTCTATCTCTTTTTTCGGCCTCAAATTTACAATGCATGAGTTGAGCATTTCATCTAAAATGCAATTCAATAAATGTGCTAGAATGCATGGGGAGGTTAAAATTATTATTAAGTGAAAAATACAAGCACAATTTTAAAATTAAAACACACATATATATTAATTAGAAAAAACATAAATAAATAAATAACTCACACAATGCACGGGATCCGGATTGATTACCCTTAAAAAAATATGATTTGGTCATTAATATTTTAACCTTAATAGATGACATATGTCGTTAGTATGGTAATAAGAGAGTTACTTGTTAATTTTAGTAGTTTGTAAAAGTCGAGTTCAACAGTTATAAATTTTGGATTTCAGGTTAATTACAGATGTATTTTAAACTTCACAAAAATATCATTTATATATCTATTTAGTTTTTTTTTTTTTGAAAAAAAAAAGCCCTCCATAAGTATAACTTATCTCAAGTTTGCACTCACTTACACACTCATTTAATGTATATACAATGATAGTGAAATTTTGACATCTCCTTCATACTTTATATAGTCTTAGGAAGCTCCATCAATTTCACATACAATCTATGATCAAGCTTCAAAAATATTTAAGAAAAATGATTATTAAATTAAAGTTTTTGACTTTTCAAAACAAACCAACAAATGAAAAATAAGTATACAACATTCTACTTGTTAGTTTCTTTGGAACATCTCACTAATTATTCTATAAATAATTAGCACAAAAGTTAAAAATAAATACTCCTTTAATTCCTTTAGAAAAAAAATACTCTTTTTAATTTTTCTACTTAATACTCTTAAATGACAAATTCTTAATCTTATTACTAGGGTTACATGATTTTTCAAGAATGTAAACAATATTGTCGTTAAATTGAGGGAAAATGAGCATAATCTCCTGATGTTTGATAAAATTAATCAAAACCCTCATAATATTTAAAAATTAAACAAAATCTCATTACTATTATGATAAAATCCTTGATAATAGGATTTGCAGAAAATCTCGAATGCCGATTGGGATCCCGTCCGAAATTCGAGATGATTTTTCATCATAAATGAAAATTTCGATCAGGATTTGAGCCGATATATCATCCCAATTCAAAATACCAGTCGGGATTCCAGACAATTTCTTCATCTCAAATACTAATTGGAATGAGACGGGATGTGACTCAATCAGGAGAAGACGTCCCGATTGTCATATGAGAGAAATTATTTTTGGAAAACATGATGTTTTGTTTAATTTTTAAATATCATGAAGATTTCGATTAATTTTATCAAAAAGATAAGTGAAAATGAAAAATATTATAAATAACTTTGAAGTAGCTATCCACTTTAAGATCATCATTTGCATGTGATCTAACAGTATATGATTTTATAAAATAAAAAGGGACTTTGGATATTATTCAAGTGGTATAATTTATTTTTTCTTTATGTGATTTGTAACTCATAATCAAAATTTTAATCATGATCCCCTTATTTTAATAATTAATACATAAATATCCCATTTTCATTTAATACTTCCATATACTTTCAAGTTTCAACTACAAAGCTAGAAAGTGTCCTAAGTATGGACGATTATGAGTTATCTTAAATTTTATAAGGTTTTAGGCGAGTTATTAAAATGAACCCTATCGATAAAGGATAAAAAAAAATATACAAATCATATTATACATTAAAAACTGAAATTTCTCTAAAGTCAATGTCATAATTTTAAGGTAAATTTGGGTACCCAAGTCGATTGTTTGTGTCAACTCTCCCTATAATTATCTCTACCCCTGAAGAGTGTGACCTGTGATTTTTAAGTAGTTCTATTTAATTTATCATTGGGATTCGAATCTTGGGGATATAAGATGATACAAAATTAAATTTGGTTTCTCTTATATATAACTTATATTAAAAAAAAAGGCCCTAAATTAAAGGAGTATTTTTAAATTGGACATAATAAAGAATTAATTAAACAAATATTTGTAAGCTGACTAGCAACCAATAAACCTTCGCATATTTCTTCTAATTGTGGCAATTTCAAAAATCATCATTTGCAATTAGGTGGAACTTTTACCCTAAATAGAGATTTAAAAAACCAAAAAAAAATTATTGATGCTAATAATTATACATATAATTGGTTCATTCATGCTTAATGTGATTTAGGTCACCAACTCTTTGTATTTTTATTATAGTTAAAATATTACACTACAATCTTATTTTTATAATTATAGTTCGATAACAATCTAATTTCTCCACCGTTTGTGTGAATGGAATTCGAACTGTTGGGTTTCTACTATAGTCCCAAGATCATTCAAACAATGAAATCAATGTGAATACAATAAAGAAGTATGGCGGAATCATACTTATAATGATCGGATTTGCGATGCGTTGAACACAAAACTTTTGCTCCATTCCTTGAAGCTCTCGGCAATGGCCTTGTTTGTGCTCCTTGTATTTTCGGTCAACCCCCATGTGTGCTCCAAGCTCCAAGCTTTGTAAATGGTGATTCCATGCTCAAGGGTTTGTTTCCCTATCACCTTTGGATGACTCTTTGGTGTGCTAGCACTAGGAATTTTACCACAAAATTTCCCCTTGGTCTTCTTCTTGCTCACGGCATTGAAGAAAAAATTAGAAAGGAATTTTGGCCCTTGGCCGAATTGGAGAGGAGAAGAGAGAGAGAGAATTTTCAAGTGTTGGTTGTGTTTGATTTTAAAAAACAAATACATATTACTTTTTCCAAAAATTTTACAAGACATTTAAGCCTTCCAACCACCACCATCAATCACAAGTGACTTACATCACATCACTAAAAGTGACAAGACATCCATCACTTGAATGACTAATGATGTGACGCGTGATGTGATTTGTGGGCCCCACTTGATTCGAAATGTGAGTGGGCCCGTAAATACTCCCGGGCTCGGGTTCGCTAATTCCGAATTAATGAATTTTCCGTTGCGACGTAATTAAATCAAATTTAATTAAATAATTATGCCTAGCAAAATTACTATCCACGTCGCTAGTGAATTAATTCTAAATTAACTCATTCGCCCGAATTAAAATCCAATTTTAATTCCGCGTCGAAATCCAATTTCGTTTAATATATCGAATATATTAATTTATCGATTAATTCCAAATTAATCGTTCTCTCTCTTTAAATAATATTTTATCCCGGATAAAATATCTCCGTATTTAATCCTAGATTAATTTTCTCTCTCAAATAATTAATCCCAGATTAATAATGTGCGAGTCATACGTCATCGGTGAATCTTCGGGAAGCGACCCAGGAGATCCCCGGATATGTTGGCAGTAAATCCGATTGTCGGACTATTCGAATACGTACGTACCTAGTACTACGTTTTTACCGATTTACAAGACATGGTTGGCTTCTAGCAAAGCACCGTGCCTACCCAATTCTCCACAAATATTCTTAAAGGAATATGTAATCTATATCAAGCGTAGTATACGTAGTATTGCGTATTGCGATCCAGTATCGGATGTCACGTGCTAGGCCAGGGGCTGGAATTGTGTCTGCAGGGGTCTATCTAGAGTGAAGCTGTTTCCGTACCATCGGTAAACACAACCTCCTTTTACACTTGCATGAGTATCCAATACCAAAAAATATGAGAACTATGTCGTTATGCTCCCATAACACGCACAAGTGCAATACTAGTCTATTATGCATTATCGATGTCCAATCTCGATAATACTACGACTATGGATGTTTTAATGATTAAACCTTCATGGATTGATATTGTCTCATATCTTATTAATCCGGAACTAATCATATGTACATTTATCATTTATATATCTCGGTAATCCTATTACAAATGATAAAATAACAATTTCCTTTGTCACATAGTTAATTTGTACAACAACACCATGTTCTGTACAAACAGTGATGCTATGGGTCATAATTGTCCAACAATCTCCCACTTGGCCTATAGCCAATCACTCAATTGTTCTACACCTGAACTATGTATGGTTCGCTCAAACTTCTGCCGAGAAACTACTTTCGTCAGCGGATTTGCAATGTTATCATATGATGCGATTTATTCGATCATCACATCGCCACGATGTATGATCCGAACGAATCAGATGAATAGTTGAAGTATATACTCGGATCGTTGATGAGACCATTAATTCTTTAGCCTGTGTTGTAGCCTAGCTCAGCTGCTAACATAACTATACCTAATCTGATTAGGATTATTAAGATCCAAAGTGCTTCTATTGCTGCCTCAGCTGCAACAATATTCTGCTTTTGTTGTTTATTCGGTAACAATATCTTGCTTGGAAGATTTCCAGCTCATTGTTCCGGTATTCAAACTATATAGTAGCTTTATTATGACTTATAGTCATTTTTATCGGTTAGGAAACTTGCAATAGTGAACCCAGTCACTTCAAGTTCTCATTCTCCATAGTATAAGAAAGAATCATTAGATCATCTAAGATACTTAAGGATGTTCTTAACATCAATCCAGTGACCATCACTAGGATTGGCCTGATTGTGACTCCATATGCTCAAAGCATATGAGACACCAGGTCGCGTTCATTTATTTCAATGTACGAGTTCTCGGATAATGCCAACAACTTTTAGATCTATCCCAGTATATCTTTATACCTAGAATAAAGGTTGTCTCTCCCAAGAATTCTACGGAGAATTTTCATGAAAGCCAAGCTTTCACCGATTATATTATGGAAATATCATTTCCAAGAAATGACATATCATCGTGGTATAGGACATTCACTGTCAGTGTGCTCCCACTAACCTCTTTATATACACAAGAATCATTTTTCGTTTTGAATTA
The DNA here is from genome assembly GCA_019454045.1 of Zanthoxylum bungeanum. Lineage (NCBI taxonomy): Eukaryota > Viridiplantae > Streptophyta > Magnoliopsida > Sapindales > Rutaceae > Zanthoxylum > Zanthoxylum bungeanum. Next base: position 5,208 of record SKCR01038626.1, read on the forward strand.
AATCATATACCATTATGATTACATCAAAACGATAGTTCCAAGAACGCAATGCTTGCTTCAATCCATAAATGGATCGAATAACCTGCAAACCTTGTTTGCTTGGTTTTGGTACGAAAAAACCGTCAGGATGTTGTAAAAATCCTCCAAAATGTTTCCGTTTAAGGAAAGTGATCTTGACGTTCAGCTGCCATATTTCATAAATGAAACATGCAGCATTAGCAAGCATTATCCAAATGGATTTAACCAAGGCAACTTTTAAAGGTTTCTTCGTAATCGACACAATGTTGATAACGATACCTTTTCGCTACAAGCCTAGCTTTGTACGTTTGTATGTTGCCATCCATGTTTGTATTCCTTGAAGTCTTATATAGTACCAATAGGCACAATGCCTTTCGGTACAACAACTAGTGTCTAAACTTGGTTGTATATATGGAATCCATTTCGGACTTCATGGCACTTTGCCATGATAGGGAGTAGATACCTTGTATCACTTCCTCATACGTAGTCAGTTCGTATTCCTCAATAAGATTGACATCTTTACGAGGTGAGATCAGAAACCCATACCTCCCAGGTTGTTTTCTGACTCTCTCTAACTTGCTCGATTCTTGTGTATTTGAAGATTGTGGTACACTTTCATCCATGATGAACTGTTTGTGTTCCATTAAGGACTCGGTGCTTGGAACAGTATTACTCCGATTTTCATCGAGTTTTACTTTCTTCCCACTTACCACTGCATATAGGTATTCCTCTTAGGAAAACCGCATGGCGAGCAACAATTAAATTGTTATCTAGTGAGTTTTATAAGTACTATACTTTGGTTACCCTAGGATAACCCACAAATTAGGCACTTATCCGATTTGGGTTCTAGTTTGGTATCATCCAAACATATGCCTAGCATTCCCAAATCATCAGGAATGAGAAAACCCAGTTTCTTTCCTGTTCATATCTAATATGAAATCTGTCTAACAGATTTTTATGGAACCTTATTCAAAATAAGTTTTATACTGTTTAATGCGTATCCCTTGAAGGAAAATGGTAGCTCAAAGCGACTCATGATTAACCTTACTATGTCCAACAATGTTCGGTTTCTCTGTTCGGACACACCGTCAATTGAGGTGTTCCGGGAGGAGTCTACTTTGAAAGAATACTATATTCTTTCATATATTCGAGAAACTTATTGCTTAAGTATTTTCCATCATGGTAAAATCATGATGTTATTATACTTTAGCCGATCTATCCGTCTACTTCGTGTCGAAACTCTTTTAATATATCAAAAGTTTCCGATTTATGTTTCAAAAGAAACACATAACCATAACGCGATGCCACATCCGTAAAGGTTACGAAGTATTCATATTCACTTCTAGCCTAGCTAGACATGGGCCCACTTACGTCACTATGAACGAGGGCTAACAGATCGATGGCACTTGTACTTTTACCCAGTAAAAGGTGTTTAGGCATTTCGCCTAATAAACTAGATTCGTAGACATCATTTGAATAGGATCAAATCCGTCCTAGTATCCATTCTTCAAAAGTGTGGATATACGAGTCTTGTTTAATGTGTCCCAGACAACAATGCCACAAATAAGTCTCATCTGATTAAATCAGGTTTGAGCTATTTGTTTGTCATGTTATACGTTTGAGATTCATTTATATTCAAAATATAAATACTGTTATTCAAATCTAATGTGTGTATCTCAATATCATCTTTATAAAATAAAACACTTTAGTGTTCTAGAATATAAAGGTATACCCGTAACGAGTTATTCTCTGATATAGAGATAATGTTTCTAGTCAAACTAGTTTCATTTTAACAGTTTCCTAATTTAAGTACACACCCGAAGGGTAGTTCCTAAAATTAGGATTCTACAGTACATATCTTATGTACAACACTTAGTATCAAAATCCAATTTTGAAACTAGTAGTGAACATGGTTATGACAAACATACTTGAAGCCGGAGCCTTGCCCCTCTTCACTTCCTTCACGTCTGCCTTGTCCATACGACAGTCACACATCCAGTGACCCCGTTTGCCATATATTTGGTAGACATCTTGGGATATGTCATTTGTCTTCCTAGAAGACTGTGATGATTTTGCCTTTGCCATTTTTAGAAGCTCTGGCTGTGCCTCCTAGAGCATAGCCATCAACTCTCCAAGAGTTTACTCTTGATTCACAATGAACATGTCCCAGCTATCGAGTAGAGACTATAAGATCAAATCTTTGGTAGTCTCGGCCATGTAGGTAATGCCCAGCTAACCTAGCTGATCAATGTCAGCAATCATCTGCGACACCTAGTGCTCGACAGATGTACCCTCTGACATACACGAGGGAAAGAGCTTCTTTTGCAATTTCTAAGATTTAAGACTAAATCTATGAAGATCTTTAATTTCATTATCATGGTACAAGGATCTAATCCTTAATTCTGACGACGGAATTAAACTGTCATTGCGGTAAGCATAAAGGATTGAGCACTAAAGTTATCATCACATGAATCTTCCACAGATCATGTTCTACTATTTGCTCAACTCCGGGCTTAGGCCCAAGAGGTTTCTTTATCAAATAAAGTAACTTCTCAGTTCTCAGGACTATCCTGAGGTTTTATTCCCAATCTGAAAATTAAAGCCGTTTAAAGATATTTTTACCCAGGTTTATGTTTTAAACGCTAATCTTTCAGTTATCTTGATTGCTATAGTCCAACTATCCAATCAACGATTTTAGGTACTCTTAAATATAATGATTACTATAGTCTAACTATATAATCAACTATAATTTAATTATTTAAATTCAAATATATTGATTACTATAATCCAATTATATAATCAACTATTATTTGAAGTAGTTTGAATACAGTCCAACTGTTTAATTTAAAACAACGATTAAATATTAGTCCAACTAATATATTTAATTAACGACGAAAAATTGAAATAAGCGGGTATTGGCATGTAACTAAACGAAATTGCAAATTTAATACTTGCCTCCCACTATTTTTCGGCGAGCCTCTAACCCTCTGTTGAGTACTCGGGAAACCTAGTTTCCTAGTGGGCTAGGATCCCGTTAAATAACACATAACCTTGACTTTGGCCAACAAATTGTATGATATATAACTAGGTAGATCTCTAAGATCAATTGGATCTCATCCAATTCCTAGATCCAGTAGGTGGACATCAAGTCCGAAACATATATCTTATATATGCCAATATATCCAATATATTCCCTAACCTTTTTCCTCTGAATCAATTAAGCCTTGGCTTTGGCACAACAAACTTAATGATTCCAGTTAAGCAGGACCCATTGACTTTGGAAAGCTTCGTAATCGATGTCGATGGACAAGAAGTGATCTTGACTTTGGCCAACAAATCACAACTTGGACAAGACACCAATATGTAACAAAGCCTTCGTGATTCAAACACATCCTTGACGGACAAAGGCATTGACTTTGGCCAACAAGCCAATGCCAGTCTCAGATCTTGAGTGAGAATCACTCAATGGAAGGAAAAACGCTTAATATTTTGCGAGGGTTTTTCGCATGCAAATTGGCAACCAATTTATTATCTTTGTTAAGGTCTCATCATACACCCTTAAACATGCATTCTAAGAAACATAATAAGGCGCGTAAATAAATTAATAATGATATGCGGATGGATATTTAAAACACTTTGTTCCTGAACAAATCTCTCCATTTCCTCTCTCCTACTAGCACAAATCTTACTTCTACCCAATTACATAACACTTCTAAAGAAACCTCATTTACATTGAGGGGAATAGGTGAGAAGAGAAATACAAAGAGTCAAGAGGTAATAGGCTGGACACGCAATTAATTGAGAAATACAATGATTTTACAAAGAGAAATACAAAGAGTCAAGGGGTAATTGGCAAATAAGAGAAATACAAAGAAATACAATGATTTTTTGAATCATTGTATTTCTCAATTAATTAAATTGAGGTTTCTTTACCTCTTATTGGCAAAGCCCAATAAGGAATCACCCTTATTTGCCAAAATCAATTTAGGCCCATTAGGCCCAATTAAAATTTTACAGGTTCATTATATTATATTTGGAATTTATGGATATGGTTTTGGGTCCAATTGGATCCAACCAATTAAGCTAAACCATACTTGGCCCAACCAAGCCCATTAAGCCTAAATACAACTTTACAAGCCCAGTTCCAAATTTAGCCCAATTAATTAAATTACAAAATTCCAAATTTCACAATTAAATTAATCTAAAGTGTAGAGCCATAATTAATTAACTAAATTAACATTTCTAAAATACCAATTTACATAATTAATTATGCTAATCATCATCAACACATGTCCAACATTATTGAATCAAAAAATCATATCATTTCCATACTTTAACTCACGGAAATTAGGGGTTTTCATGTTCAATTCCGATTTCAATCCAATTGAATCCAAAATCAACATTTCCCAAGTCTTTCAAACTCATCCAATGATTCAAAAAATAAAATCACCATGACATTTAGGGCACCAATGACATTCGCCCAAGCCAAATTTTGGGGAAAAAATTATCCAATTCAATTTTCATCAAATTGATCATGTATAACACTATGTTATCATCATTCAAGCATATTCAAACAATCAATTTCATCAAAACATGCTCAAATCATTTTTACCTAAATTTTACCCTAAATTCAATTTCATGCTTAAATAAGGCTCATGATACCATTGTTGGGTTTCTACTATAGTCCCAAGATCATTCAAACAATGAAATCAATGTGAATACAATAAAGAAGTATGGCAGAATCATACTTACAATGATCGGATTTGCGATGCGTTGAACACAAAACTTTTGCTCCATTCCTTGAAGCTCTCGGCAATGGCCTTGTTTGTGCTCCTTGTATTTTCGATCAACCCCCATGTGTGCTCCAAGATCCAAGCTTTGTAAATGGTGATTCCATGCTCAAGGGTTTGTTTCCCTATCACCTTTGGATGACTCTTTGGTGTGTTAGCACTAGGAAATTTTGCAACAAAATTTCTCCTTGGTCTTCTTCTTGCTCACGGCATTGAAGAAAAAATTAGAGAGGAATTTTGGCCCTTGGCCGAATTGGAGATGAGAGGAGAGAGAAAGAATTTTCAAGTGTTGGTTGTGTTTGATTTTAAAAAACAAATACATATTACTTTTTCCAAACATTGTACAAGGCATTTAAGCCTTCCAACCACCACCATCAATCACAAGTGACTTACATCACATCACTCAAAGTGACAAGACATCCATAACTTGAATGACTAATGATGTAACGCGTGATGTGATTTGTGGGCCCCACTTGATTCGAAATGTGAGTGGGCCCGCAAATACTCCCGGGCTCGGGTTCGCTAATTCCGAATTAATGAATTTTCCGTTGCGACGTAATTAAATCAAATTTAATTAAATAATTATGCCTAGCAAAATTACTATTCACGTCGCTAGTGAAGTAATTCTAAATTAACTCGTTTGCCCGAATTAAAATCCAATTTTAATTCCGCGTCGAAATCCAATTTCGTTTAATATATCGAATTTATTAATTTATCGATTAATTCCAAATTAATCGTTCTCTCTCTTTAAATAATATTTTATCCCGAATAAAATATCTCCGTATTTAATCCTAGATTAATTTTCTCTCTCAAATAATTAATCCCAGATTAATAATGTGCGAGTCATACATTATCGGTGAATCTTCGGGAAGCGACCCATGAGATCCCCGGATATGTTGGCAGTAAATCCGGTTGTCGGACTATCCAAATACGTACGTACCTAGTACTACATTTTTACCGATTTACAAGACATGATTGGCTTCTAGCAAAGCACCGTGCCTACCCAATTCTCCAAAAATATTCTTAAAGGAATATGTAATCTATATCAAGCGTAGTATACGTAGTATTACGTATTGCGATCCAGTATCGGATGTCACGTGCTAGGCCAGGGGCTGGAATTGTGTCTGCCCCGTACGAAGCACATATCAGATCTCTGGTAACTAGTCTCTATAATCGAATAAACATGACCTAATCATAATATCCCGATAGCTGCAGCATATAAGAGCACCAGTTCCGTATCCTACGTGATCATCATCTCCATTATGACTGGAGTGATACTTCCATCTCGACATCACACCCAATACACTACGATTCTCAATATACCCAGAAGAGGCGTACACAGAACCGGTTAAAGCCCTGGACGACCAAAACCAAAGTATATTGATTGTCGCAAGTATTAGCGGTGCAAGTCTCAAGTTAAGACCAAATACAACTACCCTGATTCGGACTTCCATAGACACATAGTCATACTACCTATGGAATTCCGAGGGGTCTATCCAGAGAGAAGCTGTTTCCGTACCATCGGTAAACACAACCTTCTATTACATTTGCATGAGTATCCAATACTCAAATATATGAGAACTATGTCGTTATGCTCCCATAACACGCACAAGTGCAATACTAGTTTATTTCGCATTATCGATGTCCAATCTCGATAATACTACGACTAGGGATGTTTTAATGATTAAACATTCATGGATTGATACTGTCTCATATCTTATTAATCTGGAACTAATCATATGAACTTTTATCATTTATATATCCCGGTAATCCAATTACAAATGATAAAAGAGCAATTTCCTTTGTCACATAATTAATTTGTACAACAACACCATGTTCTTTACAAATAGTGATGCTATGGGTCATAATTGTCCAACACGAACCTCATATCTTTTATTTCCACTCAAGAGATTTTCTTAACTAAACTAATAAACACCCAACAATCTATCATTTTTTAAGATTAGAATCATAAATTTCGTCAGGATTGTAATTATATTATAGCATAATTCAAATGTCTAGACTCATAATAAATCGAATCTACTTTCAAATTTTATATATGAAAATTATGTTTACATGCAACTTATGGAGGCTTGAAAGTTTTGCTCTATTACTCACATGAATGGAAAAGTAAATAAGTTTACACCTTACTAATAGATAGTTCAGATATGATAATATTTCTTATAGTGATAAAAAGTTGATAATTATATTAATTTGATATATTTAAAATTTAGCTATGTTATAGGATAACTCAAGTGTCTAAACCCATAGACCAAATTTACTTTCAATTTTTTTTTAAAAAAAAAAAAAAATTCAATTTAATACATATAAATATATTCTAAATTTTAGTAATAACATATTATTAAAACTTGTAATATGAGAAATTCAAAGTTGATTAATGTAATCTCCCTCACCATAATGTTTGTTCAAGTGGTTGGTTGCATGGACATTACATTAACTAATAATTTATAAATTATATATCTTTTGAGATGGAACAGACAAATGTCTTGAAAGAAGTAATTTAACCAAACTGACACATTCAATCATTAATTTGAATAGCTAAATTCTCACGGCAAGTTGGTTGTCAACTTTGTTAATTGACTTCCTTAACTAATCATTTTACTATATCTTATAGAAGTGATAATAAACTTACAAAAATGATACATCCACAAAATTTTATATAAAAAAAAAAACACAAAATCACTAAAAGACAAATATAATTATTTATCTTATAGTAAAATATTATTTATCTTTTAGTGATTTTGTACTCATTTTTGTACTATTTGTGTACATATCATTAGGGGTGGGCAAAAAAATCGACCGAACCGAACCAAACCGAACCGAATTTACGGTTTTTTTTTCTAACGGTTTGGTTTGCGGTTCGGATTGGCCCACCCCAAACGGTTTACGGTTCGGTTCAGGAGCTAATCCGAACCGCACCTGTTAAACCGAACCAAACCGTTATAATTAAAAAAATTATATATTTTTATAAAAAAAAATTGTATTTTTCTTTTAATTTTATTATATGTTTTCTTTTTATTAGTATGTTAATATTTTTATTCTTAAATTTTTTGTTAATATATTTATTTGTTAATACTTTTATTCTTCAATTTATTTGTTAATACTTTTATTCTTATTTTTTTTTTGTTTTATGGTAACATCATTATTCTTGAAAGTAAGATGTTGGATTTATTTCTTAATTAGAATGATGGTAGCATCATTATTCGAGGTAATTTTTAAAAAATACAAGAATTAATTGTGCCTCATTTTTCAATCATTTTATGGAGTGCATGTGTTCCCTAGAGTCGCAGCTTACACCCTAGCACTTCATACTATTTGTTGGATAGAATATAATTTTTTTTTTGTCTTCACTTAAGTGGATGAAAATTTGTTTTAAATATAATAATCTGTAAACCGAACCGAACCAATCCGTAAATCGCTGGTTTAAAAAATTTTCAATCTGAATGGTTTGGTTTGAGAGGTAAAAAATCCGAACCGTTAAATATGGTTTGGTTCGGTTTTTAGCAAAAACCGAACCAAACCGAACGGCGCCCACCCCTAGACCCGGCCAAGGTTCCGGTTCGGAACCGAACCGAACCGGTTGGAACCGGATGGTTCCGGGTTCCAACCGGTTCCGGTTCCGGTTCCGGAACCGAACCGGAACCAACCGGTTCGGTTAGGGTTCCTCCCCTAGCCGAACCGGTAGGAACCGTTGGACCGTTCGGTTCCAACGGTTCCCACGGTTCCAACCGGAACCGTAAGGTTCCGGTTGGAACCGGTTTGAATTTTGTAATAATATGGTTTTTTTATAATTTTTTAGATAAGAATTTTATTTGTAATTTAATGTAATTATGTAATTTAAGTGTGTTATATAAATTCAAATTCATAATTTAAATTATATTAATTTATCAATCTCAATTTTTTATTTTCAAAAAAGTAAAAAAAAAAAAAAAAAAAAACCGAATGGAACCGGAACCGAACGGTTCGGTTCCGGTTCCGGTTCCGATTCCACTATAGTGTGGAACCGGAACCGAACCGGAATTAACCGGTTCGGTTCCGGTTCCACACAAAGGGGAACCGGAACCGGACGGTTCGGTTCCGGTTCGGAACCGAACCGAACCGCCGGCCCGGCCTACCCACCCCTAGATATCATTGCCCATATACTTATGGAAATTACCTATTTCTACTTGAAGTTTGATGAAAGTTCAGTTAAATCCGATTGATTTTAAAATATATCAATTTTCACCTGAAGTTTCTAAAATATATCAATTTATAAAAATCAATGGTGGAATAATGATAATGTCTCTATAACTTCCGGTGGAAATTGATATACAACTAGTAGCTTGGAATGGATATTGATATATTATAAAAGATTTTTTGACTGGACTTTCGCCAAACTTTGAGTGAAAAAATGATAATTTGCCATATGTTTATGTTAAGATGAGGGTATTATAATATTTTCATAAGTAAACATTAGTCAACATTAGTCAACTATTTGATTTTATGGAAGTTGGAGGATGCATTGCGATTTTAATACATTAGAGATATATTATTAAAGTATCTCAAAGCATTTTAGGGTAGGTTAAAACTTACCCTTAAATATTCTTCTTTTCTATTCTTTTTTTTCCCCAAAAATTCGTCCAAAAATCATTATGGTTTTTTTTTTTTTAATTTAGTCCAAAAATAAATGATTCTTTTCATTTAATCCATCCATATATAAAAAGACATAAATATGTATAGTCAAATATTATAATCATAAGATTGCCATTAAAAAACCACAGGTTCAAAAAAAAATTGGCGGTTTTTTTCCAACTTTAAATTTATAAATAAAATATCTCTCAAAATATAATTTTTTCAAGAAAAAAATTACATATTATCAATTACAAATCATAAGCTCTAAAACAATTACCAAAGTCGATATGTTTCGACTAAAAAAATGATAAAAATGATCCCTACATTTATAAGTTATTAATCATCTATTTTCAAACATTCATATCTCATTCATCCATATTAGGTCTAGTGTGTTAGCAAATTCTGTAATAAAACCAAGGTTAATTGAGTTGTAATTAGTCTTGAAGAACTAGGCTGATGAGACGACATTTGTTGAAGATATCAAGTCACATGTTCGTGTTAGGTTCAGACGTTCAGCGTTAGTGTCACGTTTTATATGCCTTTTGAACTAAATTGTCTAAGACCACTTGTTCGAGTCACATTCATCATCACGTTCGAACTAAACAGACTAGAGGCTTTATATTCGAGTTGCGTTCAATATTGCGTTCGAACGGTTATGCAGATTAATTCACGTTCGCCACGCGTTCTTCATGCGTTTGAATGCTCATGCGTAATTGGGTCATTTTACACGCGTTTTTAAGCCAGTTTTAGACAGAATAGCCCTACCTATAAAACGGAACACATAGCTTTTTTACCAGTGTTAGAAAAAATTTACCTACACCTATTTTGCCTTTTGTTTCTAACTTGTAGAAGAGCACTCACCATTAGAGACTCAATCTCATGTCTTATTCTTTATGAGGAATCTTCTTTGTTTCATTACCATCAATCTTCCAATTACAAACATTGCCAATACTCTAAACCTTTAGAGTTCTAAAATGGAGATTTGCGATCGGGGTTACGACGTGCTAGTTCAAAGATACAATTCACTAAGTCTTCATAGGTTCTGAAGAAGGTTTCTTGGTGCAGGCTCGAAGATTTTTTCGGGTAATTTCAGTAGTGGGAATAGAGTCAGCAAAGTTGTTGCTTAAGTTATTTTCACAATCTCTGTAAGTTTTCACATATAGTAGATTTGGGTGGTAACTATAATATCCCGATTTTTTTGGAGTAGTTCTACAATATTTTCGAATTAAAGTTAAAAATTTGGAACGATATGGTATGTGAAAATCAGAGTTTAAGTGATGGAAAATAGATCAAAATATTTTAAAGTGAAGTTTCATCGCGTTGGAAAATACATGGTTTTGAGAACTAGTTACGCGATTTTTGATTAAATCGTTATAAGCGTAAAAGTTTATTATTTCGGCTATAAAAATGGTAAATGAACTCTGATTGAGCTGCTTCTTGAACCATCAGACTCGTTTTTCCGAGATGAATAATTTTCATGTAAATTTTCGTGAAAGCCCCAAGGTAGGGACCAAGTAGCAATTTAGCGGGGGTCAAAATATAATTTCTAAAAATTTTCTATAAATACCTTAAGGTTTCTTGTAATTATAGAAAATCAAAAGAAACCAAACTCATCCACACACTCATCGCCGTTTGAGTAAGAGAGAGATTGTGAGCACGACAGCCAGCCATCCGTCTTCACCGATCGTTGCGATAGTGAGGATAGAGACGACCGACAACCGTGAATCTACTGGTGGCTGGCGATGGCCCTGAAACCGTCGGCAATGGAGAGAAAGAGATGAGAAAGGAGTGAGCATGGATTTTCTGATCTCGGCTCGTCGCTTCGTTTCATTACCCGGGCCACCTGCCAAATCGAAGGTCCCGGAGAGTACTACAAGTTGGTGGTGATGGATTTTCTGTTCCATACATGGTTGAACGCAAAATGAGAGGAGAATGCGACGATGAACAGTAGCATCAAATGAAAAATAGCTCCGTTCAGAATTCCGTCAATTCCAACGCGTTCATGGGATCGTTTGGAGTCTATATATGCCATCAAAATCTCGGTAAGACCACCCGATAAAAATCCTCAAATTTCAAGTTTTCCGTTTAATATTCAGATATATCCAGTAGTTTCGTAGAGTAATGTAATGATATAAATTGAATTGTTTGAGCATAAGTGTGTTGAATATGTGCATTTGGTAGAATCCGAGTTAAAACGGAACGAGTTGGATCGATCTAATAGAATATGCAAGTTTCCGATAAAAATGAGTTTTATTTTTGTATAATGGTGTGTTATGATTATGAGATATATATGATATTATTATTGGATAAATCCAATAGGTTCGAATGGTTCGGGACCCTTTCATAGCGTTTACAGAAATATTTACGGAAGATTTTCTAAAAATATGTAAATCGAGAATTTAAACTAATTGATGACATTGGTTAGTTTATAATGATGTTTTAAGATTACTGAAATTGAAATCATTGAAATCAGACTTCTTTGGGTTATCCCAAAAGTTATCGTAGTTAAGTTGAGAATACGATAAATCGTAATTCTGACGGTATTTCACCATTTATTTTGACAGATGTGACTTAGACCTGGAGTGCTTGCGAAGCTAGGTAAGTAACTCATGCAGTGAGTACTTGAATAATTGATTGGTGTTTTAACTATATATAGACACACACACACACACACACACACGATTAAAGTGTTTAGGATAAGATGGGAATATATAAGAGATATTCTTGAAAGCAAAGTTCGAGCTTACGCATGGTTAGGATAATTGACCACCACATGTATGGAACTTTGTTATTGATATAATATGAAGTCATGCTCGAGACGCGGACCACCCAAGCGGTAGTCACCCTCGCAAGTGTCCGGGGATAAGCTTTAGAAGTGTAGGATTTGGGATTAATATTTTATTTATCGTGCTGAGCACAATGTTTGTAAATATTAAGTAGATATTTTGATTTCTTATGATGTTATGGGCAGAGTACTTGAGTGTTGATAGATGATATGGGCACAGAGCCCTTAGATGATGATTTTAATGTGTTGATGCTGGACTGAGATCCAGGTTGTTCAGTTTTAGGATACATAATGCTGGATTTTTTTGTAAATTTAGAGGCTTATGGAGATGGTCATGTCTCCTGCCGGTATCATACTGCCTTTGGCGGGGTGTTACAGTTGTGGTATCAGAGCGATGTTTTAGGTGTCAGTGACTGCAGCTACATGGTATTCAATCATTTGAGTAAGCTTTCTATTACGTATAGACTATATTGGTCTCATATTTAAAACTTGATTTGATCTTAAGTATACGATATGATGTGCAATGATTTTGATTTGATATATGTGATTTGGATTATCTGTATATGTTTGTGTACTATGAATATATGTATGTATATAAATATACTAAGTTAAAAGTATGTAGTTTATATAGGTATATGTATAAGTAGGTAATGTGAATTCAATGTGTTCTGAGGTACAGATAATTCTATGATGTTGATAGTCTGAATTGTGAACTGATATTTTGAACCATGTTTTGAAAACTTGGTATTTGATTTTTGGCATAAAAGTGTTCTGAAAAAGAAAAAAAAAAGGAAAGGAAAGGAGAAAGAAAGAAATAAAGTATTCAGATGTTTTGATTTTGATTATAAAGGATAAAGAAATATTTTGCCTCGACGTTTGATTCAAGTTTTCATGTTTTTAGATTTATCGATATGTTTTCGTTGAGATGCTTGATAATATGTATCAATCTCGGTGCTTGAAAATGATTTTGATGTTTTTAAACTGTAAAACCTTATTTTCATCTAGACGCTCGAAAATCTATTTCCGTCACGGTGTTTGATGATTTTATGTTTTTGCCCTCCATGGTGCTTGTATATATTTCGTTCCGGCTTGTCCGGGGCACTTGTTATGGGTTCCAGACCATCAGAAAATGACTGGCCCACTACCTCATAGATATGGTTCATACACTGTCCGGTCTGTGCGTACGACTGAACAGTAAACGCTCAATATATATTTTGAAAAGTTTGCATCAAAGATTTATTTTTTATTTACACATATTTATGTTTTGGGGGGAAGAAATATTTCAAAAGAATTACATTTTTATTTTGATATATTTTGATATTGTTTATGATATTATACGATATGATATGTTTCTATCACGACGCTTGTATATGATTTTTATAGTTTTATAATTTGATATGATATGTTTCCATCATGGCGCTTGTATAGGTATTTGTCCAACTGCAGTGGGCCTACCCGAACCTCTATCGACAGGGGATCGTTTCGTTCATTGTCCAATCTGTGCACGTGATTTGGGCAGTGGGCATTTTTTATGTTTCGTCCTGTTGAGTTATGTTGGATGCTCGATACAAATTTACAATGATGGATTTTGAAATTGATTTTTGTTTACAGTAAGAGAGTTTTTCAAATACGTTTTCAAGAAGGTTTTGGAAGAGATTGACTTACGTTTTCTATTTTAATGATATCAGAAACTGATTGATTTCAGACTATCAACATCATACGAGTATTATGGTTATGTGTAACTTTTGGTTGTGACAATAATGTTTTTGTTTGTTTAAGAGTTTATGTTTGCTATAAGAGTACATATGTAAGTTTATAGATTAGTCACAAATCTTTTAAGTATTGTGATGGTTATGTATGCTGTGTTGTCAGCATACAAAGTTGTATATACGACTGTATATGTACGTATGTAAACTTTGATATTGATGTTATTTACATATATGATATAGAATGACATGATGTAAAATGAATAAGTTCCATTTTAGATTATGGATGAAAGTAATATTATGAAAGCCATATTAAGTTTATGTTTTGATACTGTATTTGATTGCTTGTAAAGAACCTGTGTTGTGTTCTTTGTTTCTGATGATGCATGTGATTGACGATATGAAATTCGTGTTCGGATTTCCATTTCTATTGACATATGAGTTTGGAACGGTTTGAGCGTATTCCTATGAATTTATATGAATTAAGGTGATTAGTTTGATGTAATTTTGGTATGAAATTATTGATTTGATTTATTTTGCATTGAAATATCATGATTTGTGTTGATATATGAAGTACGTAACTTTTGATGATGTGTAAAGTGAGATGACTTCCAAATACAGATAAGATAGTAATGTATGTGTATTCGGTTTCAAATGATTGGACATAAGGATGGAGAAATTTCGAGGACGAAATTTTTATATGAGGAGAGGATGTAATATCCTGAATTTTTCGGAGTAGTTCTAAAATATTTCTGAATTAAAGTTAAAGATTTGGAACTGGATGGTATTTGAAAATTAAAGTTTATGTGTTGGACAATAGATCAGAATATTTTAATGTGAATTTTCATCGCATTGGAAAACGAGTAGTTTTGAGAACCGGTTACGCGATTTCTGAATATATCATTATACGCGTAAACATTTGTTAGGTCAACTATAAAATGGAAAATGAACTCTGATTGAGTTGATTCTTAAACTATCAGACTTGTTTTTCCGAGACGAACAACTTTCATGTTGTATACTTTTCGAAATTTACATCGGAAAGGCTTCCAAAATACGACTTTCCATAAAAGCCCCATGACAGAGACCTAGTAGCAATTTCGCGGGGGTCAAAATGTAATTTCTAATTTTTTTCTATAAATACCTTAAGGTTTCTTGTAATTGCAGAAAATTCAAAAGAAAACAAACTCCTCCACCCGAACCCTCTGTTGGACAATTATGACCCATAACATCACTATTTGTACAGATCATGGTGTTGTTGTACAAATTAACTATGTGACAAAGGAAATTGCTCTTTTATCATTTGTAATTAGATTACCTAGATACATAAATGATAAAAGGTCCTTATGATTAGTTCCGGATTGAGATGATATGAGACAGTATCAATCCACGAAGGTTTAATCATTAAGTAATCACTAGTCGTAGTATTATCGAGATAAGACATCGATGATGCGAAATAGACTAGTATTGCCCTTGTGCGTGTTATGGGAGCATAGCGGCATAGTTCTCATATATTTGGGTATAAGATACTCATGCAAGTGTAATAGGAGGTTGTGTTTACCAATGGTACGGAAACAGCTTCGCTCTGGATAGACCCCTCGGAATTCCATTGGTAGTATGACTATGTGTCTACGGAAGTCCGAATCAGGGTAGATGTATTTGGTCTTAACCTGAGACTTGCACTGCTAATACTTGTGACAATCAATAAACTTTGGTTTTGGTCATCCAGGGCTTTAACCGGTTCTGTGTACGCCTCTTCTGGGTATATTGAGAATCGTAGTGTATTGGGTGTGATGTCAAGACGGAAGTATCACTTCAGTTATAGTGGAGATGATGATCACGTAGGATACGAAACTGGTGCTCTAATATGCTGCAGTTATCGGGATAATATGACTAGGTCATGTTTATCCGATTATAGAGACTAGTTACCAGAGATCCGATATGTGCTTCGTACGGGGCAGACACAATTCCAGCCCCAGGCCTAGCACGTGACATCCGATACTGGATCGCAATACGCAATACTACCTATACTACGCCTGATATAGATTACATATTCCTTTAAGAATATTTCTAGTGAATTGGGTAGGCACGGTGCTTTGCTAGAAGCCAACCATGTCTTGTAAATCAGTAAAAACGTAGTACTAGGTAAGTACGTGTTTGGATAGTTCGACGACCGGATTTACTGCCAACATATCCGGGGATCTCATGGGTCGCTTCCCAAAGATTCACCGATGACGTATGACTCGTACATTATTAATTTGAGATTAATTATTAGAGAGAGAAAATTAATATAGTATTAATTACGAAGATATTTTATCTGGGATAAAATATTATTTAAAGAGAGAGAACGATTAATTTGGAATTAATCGATAAATTAATATATTCGATATATTAAACGAAATATGATTTCGACGCGGAATTAAAATTAAATTTTAATTCGGGCGAACGAGTTAATTTAGAATTAATTCGCTAGCGACGCGAATAGTAATTTTGCTAGGCATAATTATTTAATTAAATTTGATTTAATTACGTCGCAACGGAAAATTCGTTAATTTGAAATTAGCGAACCCGAGCCCGGGAGTGTTTGCGGGCCCACTCGTATTTCGAATTTAAGTGCAGCCCATAAGTCACATCAAGCGTCAAATCACTAGTCAATCAAGTGATGGAAGTCACATCACTTTGAGTGAAGTGATGCTTGTCATCATTGATTGATGTGAATAGTTGATGGTGGTTGTTGAATGCATTTAATGCCATTTTTCCCTCACTTTTACTTTTTGTTTTTTGGAAAAACAAATACAAAATGTGTAGAGATTTTGGTATATTTTTTTATTAGGTTTTAGAAACCAAAATACAACAACACAACACTTCTCTCTCTCTCCCTCACACATTCGGCCAAGGGGCCATTTTCTCTCTTATTTCCCTCTCAATGTCGATAGTTGGAAGAATGCAAATAAGGGAATTTTGTTGCAATTTTCTCCAATGCTAGCACATAAAGAGTCATCCAAAGGTGATAGGGAAACAAACCATTGAGCATGGAATCCATTGATAAAGCTTGGAGCTTGGAGATCATCCATGGAGCATCAAAGAGAGCCAAAGCCGTGAGCTTCAAGGAGGAGCAATTTTTGTTGTTCGACGCATCGCATATCCGATCAAAGTAAGTATTTTCGTAACTTAACTTTGATGTATTCGCATTTTTAAATGCTTAAATTGATCTTGGTTTGACCTAGAAAACCCAAAAATGGTATCAAGAGCCTTGTTTAAGCATGAAATGGATTTAGGGTAAAATTGGGTAAAATTGATTTGAGCATGTTTGGATGAAATTGATTATTTGAGTATGCTTGAATGATGATAACATAGTGTTATGCATGGTCAATTTGATGAAAATTGAATTGGATCAAATTTTCCCCAAAAATTAGGCTTGGCCGAATGTATAGCTACCCTAATGTCATGGTGATTTTTTTTTGAATCATTGGATGAGTTTGAAAGACTTGGGAAATGTTGATTTAAGATTTAATTGGATTGAATTCGGAATCGGACAAAAATTCCCTAATTGCCGTGAATGATAGCATGGAAAATGATTGATTTTTGATTCAATAATGTTGGACATGCGTTGATGATAATAAGCTTAATTAATTGTGTAAATTGTTGTTTTGGAAATATTAATTTGAGTAATTAATTATGGCTATACACTTAGATTAATTTAATTGTGAAATTTGGAATTTTGTGATTTAAATTAATTGGGCTTGTTTTGGAATTGGGCTTGTAAAGTTGTATTTGGGCTTAATGGGCTTGGTTGGGCCAAGTTTGGTTTAGGCTAATTGGTTGGATTCAATTGGGCCCAAAACCATATCCATAAAGTCCAAATATAATTAAATGGACCTTTAATTTTAATTGGGCCTAATGTGCCTAAATTGGTTTCTTGGAAAATAAGGGTGATTCCTTAAATGGGCTTTGGTATTTGGGTTTGACCCATATTGACCAAAAGTCCATCCCTTATGAAATTAATTGAAAGCCAATTGGACTTTAATTAAATTGACATTGGATGTTAATTGGGCTTTGAGACCCGAAAAGATTAGATTTAGAATATAAGTCGCTAAAGGCACATTAATAAAGTGTAATTATTTAATTTGGAATTAAATATAGAATTAGTATTAAATACAAATTAAATTGGATTTAATATTGCATTTGATATAATTCAAGAATTCGTACTTTGAGTACTTATTCTTAAAACGAGTCGGACTCGCGCAAAATCAAATCGTTATTTGAACATTGGATGGTCATTAATTTCAGATTAATTAATTGGATTAGATTGATTGATAACATGCTTTGTGTGAATACATGGATGTGATGTATGGATAATGTATATCGGATGGATATTAGATGGGCGAGGGCAATTTTGGAAATTATTGTAATAAATTTAGAATTTATTAAATTGGACCTGCGTGTCTAGCCTATTACCTCTTGACTCTTTGTATTTCTCTTCTCACCTATTCCCCTCAATGTAAATGAGGTTTCTTTAGAAGTGTTATGTAATTGGGTAGAAGTAAGATTTGTGCTAGCGGGAGAGGGGAAATGGAGAGATTTGTTCTAGGAACAAAGTGTTTTAAATATCCATCCGCATATCATTATTAAATTTATTTACGCGTCTTATTATGCTTTTAGAATACATGCTTAAGGGTGTATGATGATGAGACCTTAACACATATAATTAATTGGTTGCCAATTACGCGAAAAACCCTTAACATATATTAAACGTTTTTCCTTCCATTGAATGATTCATTCTCAAGATCCAAGATTGGCACTGGTTTGTTGGCCAAAGTCAAGACCTTTGTCCATCGCGGATGTGTTTGAATCATGAAGGCTTTGTTCCAAATCGGTGTCTTGTCTAAGTTGTGATTTGTTGGCCAAAGTCAAGATCACTTCTTGTCCATCGACATCAATTACGAAACTTTCCAAAGTCAATGGGTCCCGCATAACTGGAATCATTAAGTTTGTTGTGCCAAAGCCAAGGCTTAATTGATTCAGAGGAAAAAGGTTAGGGAATATATTGGATATATTGGCATATATAAAATATATGTTTCGGACTTGGATATCCACCTACTGGATCTAGGAATTGGATGAGATCCAATTGATCTTAGAGATCTACCTAGTTAAATATCATACAATTTGTTGGCCAAAGTCAAGATTGTGTTTTATTTAACGGGATCCTAGCCCACTAGGAAACAAGGTTTCCCGAGTACTCAACAGAGGGTTAGAGGCTTACCGAAAAATAGTGGGAGGCAAGTATTAAATTTGAAAATTCGTTTAGTTACTTGCCAATACGCGCTCATTTCAATTTTTCGTCAATATATAAATATATTAGTTGGACTAATATTTAATCGTTGTTTTAATTAAAACAGTTTGACTGTATTCAAACTACTTCAAATTATAGTTGATTATATAATTGGATTATAGTAATCAATATATTTGAATTTAACCAATTTAAATTATAGTTGATTATATAGTTAGACTATAGTAATCATTATATTAAATAGTACCTGAAATCGTTGATTGGATAGTTAGACTATAGCGATCAAGATAATTGAAAGATTAGCGTTTAGAACATAATCCTGGGAGAAAATGTCTTTAAACGGCTTTAATTTTCAAATTGGGAATAAACCTCAGGATAGTCCTGGAAACTGAGAAGTTACTCTATTTGATAGAGAAACCTCTTGGGCCTAAGCCCGGAGTTGAGCAAATAGTAGAACATGATCTTTGGAAGATTCATGTGATGATAACTTTAGTGCTCAATCCATTATGCTTACCGCAATGACACTTTAATTCTGTCGTCAAAATTAAGGATTAGATTCTGGTACCATGATGATGAAATGAAAGATCTTCATAGATTTATTCTTAAATCTTAGAAGTACAAATTGCATGAGAAGCTCTTTCGCTCGTGTATGTCAGAGGGTACATCTGTTGAGCACTAGGTGTCGCAGATGATTGCTGACATCGATCAACTAGGTTAGCTGGGCATTACCTACGTGGCTGAGACTGCTAAAGATTTGATCTTATAGTCTCTACCCGAAATTTGGGGCAGGTTCATTGTGAACCAAGAGAAAACTCTTGGAGAGTTGATGGCTATGCTCTAGGAGGCAAAGCCAGAGCTTCTAAAAGGGGCAAAGGCAAAATCATCACAGTCTTCTAGGAAGACAAATGACATATCCCAAGATGTCTGCCTAAACTGTGGCAAACGGGGTCACTGAAGAGTGACTACCATATGGACAAGGCAGACATGAAGGAAGTGAAGAGGAGCAAGGCTCCGGCTTCAAGTATGTTTGTCATAAACATGTTCGCTACTGGTTTCAAAATTGAATTTTGATACCGGAAGTGGTACATAAGAATATGCACTGATGTGCAGAATCTGCTGATTAGCAGGAAACTGACTTCAGTTGAGATTGATCTGCGAATCGGAAACGGGATGGAAATCGCTGTTTTAACCGTAGAAACCTAAGTTTAGGAACTACCCTTCGGGTGTGTACTTAAATTAGGAAAATGTTAAAATGTAACTAGTTTGACTAGAAACATTATCTCTATATCAGAATATAATTCGTTGCGTATATACCTTTATATTCTAGAACACTAAAGTGTTTTATTTTATAAAGATGATATTGAGATAAGCACATTAGATGTGAATAACAGTATTTATATTTGGAATATAATTGAATCTCAAACATATAACATGACAAACACATAGCTCAAACTGAATTAATCAGATGAGACTTATTTGTGGCATTGTTGTCTGTGACACATTAACAGGACTCGTATATCCACACTTTCGAAGAGTGGGTACTAGGACAGATTTGATTCTAATCAAATAAAGTCTACGAATCTAGTTTATTTGGCAAAGTGCCTAAAACACTTTTTACTTGGTAAAAGTACAAGTGCCACTGATCTGTTAGCCCTCGTTCATAGTGACAGAAGTGGGCCCATATCAAGCTAGGCTAGAGGTGGATATGAATACTTCACAACCTTTACGGATGTGGCATCACGTTATGGTTATGTGCTTCTTTTGAAACACGAATCGGAAACTTTTGATAAATTCAAAGAGTTTCGACACGAAGTAGATAGACAGATCGGCTAAAGTATTAAAACATCATGATTAGACCATGATGGAAATACTTAAGCAATAAGTTTCTCAATTATTTGAAAGAGTATAGTATTCTTTCACAGTGGACTCCTCCCGGAACACCTCAATTGAGCGGTGTGTCCGAACTGAGAAACCGAACCTTGTTGGACATAGTAAGGTTAAATATGAGCCGCTCTGAGCTACCATTTTCCTTCTAGGGATACGCATTAAATAGTGCAAGACTTATTTTGAATAAGGTTCCATGAAAATCTGTTAGACAGATTTCATATTAGATATGAACAGGAAAGAAACCGGGTTTTCTCATTCCTGATGATTTAGGTATGCTGGGCATATGTTTGGATGATACCAAACTAGAACCCAAATTGGATAAGTGCCTAATTTGTAGGTTATCCTAGGGTAACCAAATTATAGAACTTATACAACTCACAAGAGAACAATGTATTTGTTATTTGCCATGCGGTTTTCCTTAGAGGAATACCTATATGCAGTGGTAAGTGGGAGGAAAGTAAAACTCGATGAAAATCAGAGTAATACTGTTCCAGACACCGATTCCTTAATGGAACACAAATAGTTCATCAAGGATGAAACTGTACCATAATCTTCGAATACACAAGAACAACGTAATTCGGAGAGAGTCAAAAAACAACCTGAGAGGTATGGGTTTCTGATCTTACCTCATAAAGATGTCAATCTTATTAAGGAACACGAACTGACTACGAATGAGGAAGTGATACAAGGTATCGACTCCCTATTATGGCAAAGTGCCATGATGTCCGAAATGGATTCCATGTAAATCAACCAAGTTTGGACACTGGTTGATGTACCAAAAGGCATTGTGCCTATTGGTACTATATAAATCTTCAAGGAAGGCATACATGGATGGCAACATACAAACGTACAAAGCTAAGATTGTAGTAAAAAGGTATCGTTATCAACATTCTGTCGATTATGACGAAACCTTTTAACCGTTGCCATGGTTAAATCCATTTGGATAATGCTTGCTAATGTTGCATGTTTCATTTAGGAAATATGGCAGCTGAAAGTCAAAATCGCTTTCCTTAAACGGAAATCTTTTGGAGGATGTTTACAACATCCTGACGGTTTTGTTGTACCAAAACGAGAAAACAAGGTTTGCAAGTTATTCGATCCATGTATGGATTGAAGCAAGCATTGAGTTCTTGGAACTATAGTTTTGATGTAATCATAATGGTATATGATTTAATTCGAAACGATAATAATTCTTGTGTATATAAAGAGGTTAGTGGGAGCGTACTGACAGTGACTGTCCTATAAAATGATGATATATCATTTCTTGGAAATGATATTCCCATAATACAATCGGTGGAAGCTTGGCTTTCATGAAAATTCTCCGTAGAATTCTTGGGAGAGACAACCTTTATTCTAGGAATAAAGATCTACTGGGATAGATCTAAAAGTTGTTAGCATTCTCCGAGAACTCGTACATTGAAATATATGTACGCGACCTGGTGTCTCATATGCTTTGAGCATATGGAGTCACAATCAGGCCAATCCAAGTGATGGTCACTGGATTGATGTTAAGAACATCCTTATGTATCTTAGATGAACTAAGGATGCTTTCTTATACTATGGAGAAGGAGAACTTGAAGTGATTGGGTTCACTGTTGCAAGTTTCCAAACCGATAAGAACGACTATAAGTCGTAATAAAGGATACTATATAGTTTGAATAACGGAACAGTGAGCTGGAAATCTTCCAAGCAAGACATTGTTGCCGAATAAGCAACAAAAGCGGAATATTGCTGCAACTGAGGCAGCAATATAAGCCATTTGGATCTTAATAATCCTAATTGGATTAGGAGTAGTTCTGTTAGCAGCTGAGCTAGGCTACAACACAGGCTAAAGAATTAATGGTCTCATCAACGATCCA
Source organism: Zanthoxylum bungeanum (assembly GCA_019454045.1). Taxonomy (NCBI): domain Eukaryota; kingdom Viridiplantae; phylum Streptophyta; class Magnoliopsida; order Sapindales; family Rutaceae; genus Zanthoxylum; species Zanthoxylum bungeanum. The sequence goes on from SKCR01038626.1 coordinate 28,169, forward strand.
GATATATACTTCAATAATCATCTGATTTTTTCGGATCATACATCGTGGCGATGTGATGATCGAATAAATCGCATCAGATGATAACTATGCAAATCCGCTGACGAAAATCGTTTCTCAGCAGAAATTTGAGCAAACCGTACATAGTTCAAGTGTAGGACACTTGAGTGATTGACTATAGGCCAAGTGGGAGATTGTTGGACAATTATGACCGCTTCCATCACTATTTGTACAGATCATGGTGTTGTTGTAAAAATTTACTATGTGACACATGAAATTACTCTTTTATCATTTGTAATTAGATTACCTAGATACATAAATGATAAAAAGTCCTTATGATTAGTTTCAGATTGAGATGATATGAGACAATATCAATCCACGAAGGTTTAATAATTAAATAATCCATAGTCGTAGTATTATCGAGATAGGACATCGATATTGTTGGACAATTATGACTCATAGCGTCACTATTTGTACAGATCATGGTGTTGTTGTACAAATTAACTATGTGACAAAGGAGATTGCTCTCTTATCATTTGTGATTAGATCATCAAGATGTATAAATGATAGAAGGTCCTTATGATTTGTTCCTAGATTGAGAAAGATATGAGACAGTATCAGTCCACGAAGGATAAATCATTAAATATCCCTAGTTAGAGTATTATCGAGATTGGACATCGATAAATACGTAAAAGACTAGTATTACACTTGTGCGCATTGTGAGGGCATAAATGGCATAGTTCTCATATATTTGGGTGTAGGATACTCATGCAAGTGTAATGGAGGTTGTGTTTTACCGATGGTACGGGAAATAGCTTCGCTCTGGATAAACACCCTCGAAATTCCATTGGTAGTATTACTATGCGTCTATGGAAGTCCGAAATCAGGGTAGGTGTATTTGGTCTTAACCTGAGACTTGCACCGCTAATACTTGCGACAATCAATATACTTTGGTTTTGGTCGTCCAGGGCTTTAACAGGTTCTGTGTATGCCTCTGCTGGGTATATTGAGAATCGTAGTGTGTTGGGTGTGATGTCAAGACGGAAGTATCACTCCAGTCATATGGAGATGATGATCGCGTATGGATACAGAACTGGTTCTCTAAAGGGTTGCAACCATCGGGATAATATGACTTGGTCATGATTATCCGATAATAAAAAGACTAGTTGCTCGTAATCTAATATATGCTTCGTACGGGGCAGACACTGTACCAGCCCCAGGCCTTGCATGTGATCATCCGATACTGGATCAAAATACGCAATACTACGTATACTACGCCTGATATAGATTCTTATATTCCTGTAAGGATATTTATGGAGAATTGGGTAGGCATGGCGCTTTGCTAGAAGCCAACATTGTCTTGTAAATCGGTAAAACCTAGTACTAGGTACTTACGTGTTCGGATAGTCCGACGACCGAATTTATTGCCAACATATCCGGGGATCTCATGGGTCGCTTCCTGAAGATTCACCGATGATGTATGACTCGCACTTTTAATTAATCTAGGATTAATTAGATGAGAGAGAAAATTAATCTGAGATTAATTACGGAGATATTTTATCTGGGATAAAATATCAATATAGAGAGAAAAATATTAATTTGGAATTAATCGATTAAATTAATATATTCGATATATTAAACGAAATTGGATTTCGACGCGAAATTGAAATTAGATTTTAATTCGGGCGAACGAGTTAATTTAGAATTAATTCGTTAGTGACGTGAATAGTGATTTCGCTAGGCATAATCATTTAATTGCGTCGCAACAGAAAATTCGTTAATTTGGAATTAGCGAACCCGAGCCCGAGATTGTTTGTGAGCGCATTCACATTTCGAATTCGAGTGCGGCACGCAAGTCAAATCAAGCGTCAAATCGCTAGTCGCATCAAGCGTCAAATCATTAGTCACTTCGAGTGATGTGACAACTTGTCACTTGATTGATTGAGTGATGTGACTTGATGTGAGTTGATGGAAAGCATTTATTGATTGACTTTTTGAAAGCAAAAATAAGGAAATGAATTTGGAAATTCATTTTAAGGGTATTAGATACACTTTCCACCAACCAACCACACAATTCTCTCTTATCTTTCTTCTCTTCATCTCACGCCCACAAGGGCTGTTCTTGCTTCTGTTTTCTTCCCAGAAAACCGAGAGCAATGGGAAGCAAAAGTGTGGTGATTTTGTGGCAAAATCATCAAGAGCTAGCACCCCGAGAGACATGTGAAGGTTATAGGGAAGTCCGCCCATGAGCTTGGAATCATCTCACAAATCTTGGAGCTTTCATGGAGGAAGATTGAAGCCGATTCTTGGAGAACTGTCACAGCCCACTGCCGAGCTTGGAGGAAGGCAGAAAATCAATTTTTGTTGTCCACCGCGTTGCTCAACCGATCGATGTAAGTATTCCACAACTTCGTCGTATGTATTCACATGTATTTCTTGCTTTGTATTCGATCCTCAGGGCCGTAGAAACTCCAACAATGGTATCAGAGCGATTGAAAAGCATGAAATTTGATTAGGGCATAAAATTTGGGTAAAATGAATTTGAGCATGATTTAATGAAATTGGATGAATTAGTATGCTTAAATGTGTTTTAATTGATGATTGATTGGATCAATTTGATGAAAAATTGTTTGGAACATTTTCCCCAAATTTCTTAGCTTAGCCGAGAATGAGCATGCCCTAAATTGTCTTGGTTTTTTTATTTTGATTCATTGGATGAGTTAGAATCATGTTGGGTATGTTGATTTAATGTTGAATTTGATTCAATTGGATTGGATTTCCAATTTGGCATAATAAACCCTAAAAGCCGAGAGTTTGAGCATGATCAATGGGTTTGATTTTTGATTAAATTGTGTTGGACATGATTTAATGTTAATAAACATGATTAATTGTATAAATTTGTGTTTTGGAAATGTTGATTTGGGTAATTAATTGTGTTATACACTTTATGTAATTAAATTGTGAAATTGAATTTTTTGTAATTTAATTATGTTGGGGCCTATTTTGGAAATTGGGCTTGTAATGTTGTAAATGGGCTTATTGGGCTTGGTTGTACCAAGTTGGGTTTAGTCTAAATTGGTTGGATCCAATTGGGCCCAAAACCGCTTCCATAAAGCCCAAATGCGACTAATGGACCTTTAAAGTTTAATTGGGCCTAAATTGATTTCTAGGCTTATGGGGTTACTCCTTGATTGGACTTTAGTTATTGGGTTTGACCCGAGTTGACCAAAAGTCCACGCCTTAAAGAAATTAATTAAAAGCCCATTGGACTTTAATTAAATTAACGTTGGACGTTAATCGGGCTTTGAGACCCGTAACGATTAAATTTGGAATTTAAGTCGTAAAGGGTTGTTAAATAAAGTGTAGTATTTAATTTGGAATTAAATAGCGAATTAGTATTAAATACAAATTGAATTGGATTTAATTTTGTAGTTTAATTTAATTCAAGAATTCGTACTTTGAGTACTTATTCTCAAAAACGAGTTTGACTCGAGCAAAATCAAATCGTTGTTTGAACATTGGATGATCACTAATTATCAGATTAATTAATTGATTAGATTGATTGATAACATGCTTGTGTGAATAAATGGTTGCGATGCATGAATAATGTATATCAGATGGATATTAGAAGGGTGGGGCAATTTTAGAAATTGTTGTAATAAATTTGATTTATTAATTGGACCTGCGTGTCCAGCCTTATTACCTCCTTATTCTTTGTATTCTCTTCTCACCTATTCCCCTCAATGTAAATGAGGTTTCTTTAGAAGTGTAGTGTAACATGTAGAAGTAAATACTTGTGCTAGCCGGAGAGAGGAAAAAGAGAGATTTGATCTAGGATCAATGTGTTAAGTATCCATCCGCATATCATTATTATTTATTCATATGCGCTTTATTATGTGTTTATAATGCATGTTTAAGGGTGTATGATGATGAGACCTTAACAAAGATAATAAATTGGTTGCCAATTTGCACTCGAAAAACCCTCGCAAAATATTAAGCGTTTTTCCTTCCATTGAGTGATTCTTACTCAAGATCTAAGACTGGCATTGGTTTGTTGGCCAAAGTCAAGACCTTTGTCCGTCGAGGATGTGTTTGAATCACAAAGGCTTTGTTACATATTGGTGTCTTGTCCAAGTTGTGGTTTGTTGGCCAAAGTCAAGACCACTTCTTGTCCATCGACATTGATTACGAAGCTTTCCTGGTCAATGGGTCGCGCTTAACTGGGATCACTAAGTTTGTTGTGCCAAAGCCAAGGCTTAGTTGATTCAGAGGAAAAAGGTTAGGCAATATATTGGATATATTGGCATATATAAGATATATGTTTCGGACTTGGATGTCCACCTACTGGATCTAGGAATTGGATTGGATCCAATTGATCTTAGAGATCTACCTAGTTAATTATCATACAATTTGTTGGCCAAAGTCAAGATTGTGTGATATTTAACGGGATCCTAGCCCGCTAGGAAACACAGTTTCCCGAGTACTCGACAAAGGGTTAGAGGCTTGTCGAAAAATAGTGGGAGGCAAGAATTGAATTTGCAATATTCGTTTAATTACTTGACATACGCGCTCAAACAAATATCATTCATCAATAAATTAAATGTTAGTTGGACTAATATTTAAATTGTTGTTTTAATTAACAGTTGGACTGTATTCAAACAAATTAAAAGTATAGTTGATTAATATAGTTGGACTATAATAGTCATTATATTTAAAAGTACCAAAATTGTTGATTAAATAGTTGGACTACTAGAATCAAGATAAAATTGAAAGATTGACATTTAAAACATAATCCTAGGGAAAATGTATTTAAATGGTTTAATTTTCAAAATGGGAATAATTTCAGGATGGTCCTGGAAACTAATAAGTTACTTTATTTGATAAAATAACATATTAGGCCTAAGCCTGGAGTTAAGCAAATAGTAGAGCATAATCTTTGGAAGATTTATGTAATGATAACTTTAATGCTTAATCCATTATACTTGTTAATTAGACTCCTTAATTTCTTAATCAGAACTAAGGATTAGATCCTTAAAGTATGATATTGAAATTGAAGGATCTTCATAAATCTAAACTTAGATTTTAGAAGTAATAAATTGCGATAATAACTCTTGGAGAGTTAATGACTATTCTCAAGGAGACAAAGTCAAAGTTTGCAATAAGGCAAGTAGCGCAAGTCGCACCTTACTTCGATATTCTAGAAGGCCTAGGCTAGGCCAAAGGCTTCTAGAGTGTTGAAAGAGCAAAGGCAAAATCATTATAATCTTTTAGAAAGATAAATGACATATCCCAAAATGTCTGCCTAAATGTGGCGAACGGGATCGCGGAAGCGTGACTGCCGTTTGGACAAACCAGACATGGAGGAATTGAAGACGAGCTAGGCTCTGACTTCAAATATGTTTGTCATAACTATGTTCATTACTAGTATTAAAATTGGATTTAAATACTTAGTGTGGTACATAAATATGAATTGATGTTCAGAATCTGCTATGAGCAGGATACTGACTTCAATAGAGATTTATCAGCGAATTGGAAACGGGACGAAATTCGCTGTTTTAACCGTAGATACCTAAGTTTAGGAACTACCCTTGGGTGTGTACTTAAATTTAGAAACTGTTATAGTGTAACTAGTTTGACTAGAAACATTATCTCTGTATCAGTGTATAATCCGTTGCGGATATACCTTTATATCCCAGAACACTAAAGTGTTTTATTTTATAAAGATGATATTGAGATAAACACATTAGATGTGATTAACAGAATTTATATTTTGAATATAAATAAATCTCAAACATATAACATGACAAAAAAACAGCTCAAACTGATTTGATCAGAAGAAACTAATTTGTGGCATTGTTGTCTGGGACATAATTAAACTAGACTCGTATATCCACACTTTCGAAGAGTGGGTACTCGGACTGATTTGATTCAAATCAAATAAAGTCTACGAATATAGTTTATTGGGCAAAGTGCGTATAACACCTGTACTTAGTAAAAGTGTAAATGCCACCGATCTGTTAGCCCTAGTTCATAGTGAAGCAAGTGGGCCCATGTCTAGCTAGGCTAGAGGTGGATATGAATGTTTCGTGACCTTTACGGATGTGGCATCGCGTTATGGTTATGTGTTTCTTTTGGAACACAAATCGGAAACTTTTAAAGTTTTCGACACGAAATAGACAAATAGATCAGCTAAAGTATTAAAACCATCACGGTAAGACCATGATGAAAATACTTAAGCAATAAGTTTCAAATATACTTGAAAGAGTATAGTATTCTTTCAATGGGGACTCCTCCCAGAACACGTCAATTTGACGTTGTGTCTGAACGGATAAACCGAATTTTGTTGGACATGATAAGGTTAATCATGAGTCGCTCTGAGCTACCATTTCCTTCAACGGATAATCATTAGACAGTGCAAAACTTATTTTGAATAAGGTTCCATAAAAATCTGTTTGACAGACTTCATATTAGATATTAATAGGATAGAAACCGGGTTTCTCATTCCTAATGATTTGGGAATGCTAGACATATGTTTGGATGATACCAAACTAAAACCCAAATTGAATAAGTGTCAATTGTTGTTTATCCTAGGGACACCAAAGTATAGTACTTATACAACTCACAAGAGAACAATTGTTGCTCCCCATGCGGTTTTCCTAAGAGGAATACCTATATGCGGTGGTAAGTGGGAGAAAAGTAAAACTCGATGAAAATCGGAGTAATACTATTCAAGGCATTGATTCCTTAATGGAACACAAATAGTTCATCAAGGATGAAACTATACCAGTAATCTTCGAATACATAAGAACCGCGTATGTCGGAGAGAGTCAGAAAACAACCTCAGGTATGGGTTTCTGATCTCACCTCATAAAGATGTCAATCTTATTGAGGTATACCAACTGGCTACGTATGAGGAAGTGATACAAGGTATCGACTCCTTAATCATGGCAAAGTGTCATGACATTCGAAATGGATTCCATGTATATCAACTTAGTTTAGAACTAGTTGATGTACTACAAGGCATTGTGCCTATTGGTACTATATAAGTCTTCAGGGAAGACATACATGGAAGGCAACATACCAACGTACTAAGCTAGGCTTGTAGAGGAAATGTATCGTTATCAACATTATGTTGATTACGATTCAACCTTTTACCTGTTGCCACGGTAAATCCATTTGGATAATGCTTGCTAATGCTGCATGTTTCATTTATGAAATATGACAGCTGAACAGGAAAATCGCTTTCCTTAAACGGAAACCTTTTGGAGGATGTTTACAACATCCTGTCGATTTTGTCGTACCAAAACTAGCAAACAAGGTTTACAGGTTATTCGATCCATGTTTGGATTGAAGTAAACATTGAGTTCTTGGAATTATCGTTTTCATGTAATCACAATGGTTTATGATTTAAATCAAAATGAAATGATTCTTGTGTATATAAGGAGGTTAGTGGGAGCGCACTGACAATAAATGTCCTATAAATAATGATAATATATGTCATTTCTTGGAAATGATATTCCCATAATTACAATCGGTGAAAGCTTAGCTTTCGAGAAAACTCTCCGAGAAATCGTATATTGAAAAATGTACGCTACCTGGTGTCTCATACGCTTTGAGCATATGGATTCACAAACATGCCAATCCAAGTGATAGTCACTGGATTGATGTTAAGAACATCCGTTAGTATCTTAGAGAACTAATGATGCTGTCTTAATCTATGGAGAAGGAGAACTTGAAGTGACTGGGATCACTACTGCAAGTTTCCTAAACCGATAAAATGACAATAAGTCGCAAATGGTACTATACAGTTTGAATAACGGAACAGTGAGCTGGAAATCTTCCAAGCAAGAGACTGTTACCGAATAAACAACAAATGTGGGTTATTGCTGCAGCTGAGGCAGCAATAGAAGCCTTCTGGGTCGATAATAATCTAATTAGATTAGATATAGTTTTGTTAGCAGCTGAGCTAGGCTTCAGCACAAGCTAAAGAAATAATGGTCTCATCAACGATCCAGATACATACTTCAACTATTCATCTGATTCGTTCAGATCATACATCATGGCGATGTGATGATCGTATAAATCGCATCAGACGATAATCATGTAAATCCGCTGACGAAACCATTTTTCTCTACAGTTTGAGCCAACCGTACATAGTTCGGGTGTAAGACACTCGAGTGACTGGCTATAGGCCAAGTGGGAGATTGTTGGACAATTATGACCCATAGCGTCACTATTTGTATAGATTATGGTGTTGTTGTACAAATTAACTATGTGACAAAGGAGATTGCTATCTTATCATTTGTGATTAGATCACCAAGATGTATAAATGATAGGAGGTCCTTATGATTTGTTCCTGGATTGAGAATGATATGAGACAATATCAGTCCACGAAGGATAAATCATTAAATATCCATAGTCAGAGTATTATCGAGATTGGACATCGATAAATACGTAAAAGACTAGTATTACACTTGTGTGCGTTGTGAGGGCACAAACGACATAGTTCTCATATATTTGGGTATATGATACTCATGCAAGTGTAATAGGAGGTTGTTTTTTATCGATGGTACGGGAAACAGCTTCGCTCTGGATAGACCCCCTCGGAATTCCATTGGTAGTATGACTATGTGTCTATGGAAGTCCGAAAGGTGTATTTGGTCTTAACCTGAGACTTGCACCGCTAATACTTGCGACAATTAATATACTTTGGTTTTGGTCGTTCAGGGCTTTAACAGGTTCTGTGTACACCTCTGCTGGGTATATTGAGAATCGTAGTGTGTTGGGTGTGATGTCAAGACGGAAGTATTACTCCAGTCATATGGAGATGATGATCGCGTAGGGATACAGAACTGGTTCTCTAAGGGGTTGCAACCATCGGGATAATATGACTTGGTCATGATTATCCGATAATAAAGAGACTAGTTGCTCGTAATCCGATATATGCTTCGTACGGGGCAGACACTGTACCAGCCCCAGGCCTTGCATGTGATCATCTGATACTGGATCGAAATACGAAATACTACGTATACTACACCTGATAGTCCGACGACCGAATTTACTGCCAATATATCCGGGGATCTCATGGGTCACTTCCCGAAGATTCACCGATAACGTATGACTCGCACTTTTAATTATCGGGATTAATTAGATAAGAGAGAAAATTAATCTTGGATTAATTATGGAGATATTTTATCTGGGTATAGAGAGAAAACGATTAATTTGGAATTAATCGATTAAATTAATATATTCGATATATTAAACGAAATTGGATTTCGACGCGGAATTAAAATTAGATTTTAATTCGGGCGAACGAGTTAATTTAGAATTAATTCGTTAGCGACGTGAATAGTGATTTCGCTAGGCATAATCATTTAATTGCGTCGCAATGGAAAATTCGTTAATTTGGAATTAGCGAACCCGAGCCCGGGATTGTTTGCGAGCGCATTCGCATTTCGAATTTGAGTGCGGCACGGAAGTCAAATCAAGCGTCAAATCGCTAGTCGCATCAAGCGTCAAATCATTAGTCACTTTGAGTGATGTGACAACTTGTCACTTGATTGATTGAGTGATGTGACTTGATGTGAGTTGATGGAAAACAGTTATTGATTGACGTTTTGAAAGCAAAAATAAGGAAATGAATTTGGAAATTCATTTTAAGTGTATTAGATACACTTTCCACCAACCAACCACACAATTCTCTCTTCTCTTTCTTCTCTTCATCTCACGCCCACAAGGGCTGTTCTTGCTTCTGTTTTCTGCCCAGAAAACCGAGAGCAATGGGAAGCAAAAGTGTGGTGATTTTGTGGTAAAATCATCAAGAGCTAGCACTCCGAGAGACATGCGAAGGTGATAGGGAAGTCCACCCATGAGCTTGGAATCATCTCACAAAGCTTGGAGCTTTCATGGAGAAAGATTGAAGCTGATTCTTGGAGGACTGTCACAGCCCACTGCCGAGCTTGGAGGAAGTCAGAAAATCATTTTTTATTGTCCACCGCGTCGCTCAACCGATCGATGTAAGTATTCTGCAACTTCATCGTATGTATTCGCATGTATTTCTTGCTTTTTATTCGATCCTCGGGGCCATAGAAACTCCAACAGATAATGCGGAATAGACTAGTATTACACTTGTGCGCGTTATGTGAGCATAACGACATAGTTCTCATATATTTGGGTATAGGATACTCATGCAAATGTCATAGGAGGTTGTGTTTACCGATGGTACGGAAACAGCTTCACTCTGGATAGACCCATCGGAATTCCATTGGTAGTATGACTATGTGTCTATGGAAGTCCGAATCAGGGTAGGTGTATTTGGTCTTAACCTGAGACTTGCACTGCTAATACTTGCGACAATCAATATACTTTGGTTTTGGTCGTCCAGGGCTTTAACCGGTTCTGTGTACGCCTCTTCTGGGTATATTGAGAATCGTAGTGTATTGTGTGTGATGTCAAGACGGTAGTATCACTTCAGTCATAGTGGAGATGATGATCACGTAGGATACGAAACTGGTACTCTAATATGTTGCAGCTATCGGGATATTATGACTAGGTCATGTTTATCCGATTATAGAGACTAGTTACCAGAGATCCGATATGTGTTTTGTACGGGGCAGACACAATTCCAGCCCCAGGCCTAGCACATGACATCCGATACTGGATGGCAATACGTAATACTACGTATACTACGCCTGATATAGATTACATATTCCTTCAAGAATATTTCTGGAGAATTGGGTAGGCACGGTGCTTTTCTAGAAGCCAACCATGTCTTGTAAATCGGTAAAAACGTAGTACTAGGTACGTACGTGTTCGGATAGTCCGACGACCGGATTTATTGCCAACATATCCGGGGATCTCATGGGTCGCTTCCCAAAGATTCACCGATGATGTATGACTCGCACATTATTAATCTGGGATTAATTATTAGAGAGAGAAAATTAATCTAGGATTAATTACGGAGATATTTTATCTGGGATAAAATATTATTTAAAGAGAGAGAACGATTAATTTGGAATTAATCGATAAATTAATATATTCGATATATCAAACGAAAGTAGATTTCGTCGCGGAATTAAAATTAGATTTTAATTCGGGCGAACGAGTTAATTTAGAATTAATTCGCTAGCGATGTGAATAGTAATTTAACGAGTTAGCGGTAGATTTTGTTGATGGTGGGTGTTGAATGCATTTAATGCCATTTTTCCCTCACTTTTTCTTTTTGTTTTTTGGAAAAACAAATAAAAAATGTGTAGAGATTTTGGTATATGTTTTAGTAGGTTTTAGAAACCAAAATACAACAACACAACACTTCTCTCTCTCTCCCTCACACATTCGGCCAAGGGGCCATTTGTAGGGGTTGGTGCTCAGAGCGCCAATTCCCGGTTGTATTTTTGTTAAATACTTCTGTAAAACGTTATTATCAGTAATAATATATGCAGTTTCTATAATATAATCTAATCTTTTATATGGTAAAGACGTAATGACCTTAGAATGATTAGTCATGGTACAGTTGCAAAAGCGTCGCAACGGACATTGAGTCGTATCATGACGTTGTCATTCTCAGATAGTTCCTGGTCAAGGTTTACACTACTTGGTCAGTATAGTAAACCCGTTGAGACCGGTACATGTCGTATACTGGAATATATGATTCCAATGGTTTCTCAATGAACCATAAGTCTTGGAGACTAGTATAGACGTGTAGGTGTTTATAGTGGATAAACACTGAACGACTCACCAAAGATTCTTAATGGATGGTACACCAGCGTCAATAAGAATCTTCTTGGGTTGAGTAGCACTTGTGATTCTTAGACTTGAGATTCCATAGTGGGCACATGAGTCATCTTCTACACTTAGATGGCAGTCACGTCACCGATCTATTTAGATCAGACCTCCGCCTGTTCGTTGGGTGTAGATAGATCCTCAGGGTGTCCTATGTGTATCAAGATAGGATCGTCAGTTCTGTGTACCAGAGCATAGGTAGTCCATATGATTAGCAATCAGATAAAACCATGGGCCCGTGGTAAGTTTAGAAGCTAGTTCTAAACATTCTTTTTGAGATTGCTAATAGAATAGTCGACTGGATAGTCCCGATAGAGATTTGACTTTACATCTATATCTCTGGGATTTATCCGGATACCTGTGACGGAGGAATTATACATTTGCGATGACCTCGACCTGTATGGTTCAGCGAGATTATCCGTGATCGTCATAATCTACGGGTGGATAGATTATGGACATGAAATTTGATTTCGTGACGGAAATACCTGAACCTAGAGAGTCTCAATAATGAAACATACTCGTAGAGCACTAGAGCAACATTAATAAATAATATTGATTATTTATAAAGTCGTTTAATGGTTAAACGCAAGTTACATGCTAAAGAGACTAGATAGTCATTTCCTTAATTATTGTGTATTTACATTTAATACTTGATTAATTTAAATACACATTAAATAATAGTCAAAATGAGTTATTTGACTTTTATCCTAAATGAATATATGTTTTTAATATTTAATGTAAATATTATACATATATTTAATATATTTGTATTTGATTAATTAATTGATTATTTAATTGTTAAATGATTAAATTAATTAAAATATAAATATTTTACTTTAGGATATATTTAGTAAATGACTTTAGTTGCCATATTTGACTTAAATAAATATCTAATAAAGGTGATAATAGATATTTATGCAAGTTGTAATAAAGATAATGCAAATGAAATTGAAATTGCAATTTGTTGAATTTGGTATACAAATTTCGGCCAAGGTGTAAATGTTGCACATATAAATTGTTTTTTCATTTTTCATTTCACTAACCTAATACACATTTCACAAAAGTAAAACTCCATTGAAGAAAGCTTGAAGAACTTTGAGAAAGAAAGAAAAATCCAAGAAAGCTTGATTTTAGTAAGTTTTCTCCAACTTACTATTAGTAGGGAAATTGTTCCTTAGGATCTAGGCTTTCATATTTGATATCCTAAGGTTATTTCTTTCTTTGTTCTTTGTGGTTTTTGTTGATGGAAAACTTTGGTGAAATTGTAAAGCATGTATGATGAAGAAAGGATATGACTATTGTAGTTATATGTAATCTTTTAAGGTTTATGAAACCATGTTGCTATTCTAGAGTTGTTGACCCACTCTTAAATGACCTAGATTTGATCTTGAGTTGTTTCATTGTGTTGAGACTTGAATTGGATGTAAGATTGATGATTGAAGTAATTGATTTGGTGTATTAAGTCCAATTTGTCCAATTTGTTGAAATTGAGAAATTAGGGTTTATAACCAATTCCGAATTTGGGGCTTTTGAGATATGTTGAGCATTTGGGTGTGTATATGATGCATGCAAAGTTTCATGTTGATTGGATTTCATTTAGATGAGTTTTGAGACATGAAATGACCAAATGGTCATTAAGCCCTCCAAATGAGGCTCACGGCATTTGGATGCCAATTTGGGGATTTTGTGTCTTTTGGTGTTTTGATGTTTTGAACATGCTAAGTTCATCTTAGAAATGATTTAGAATCATTCAAAATTGATTGGATCAGTTTCGGACTAAAACGGACAAAAATACAAAGCAAGGGTATTTCGGTAAATTCACCTAAAAATGTTTTATTGAATTTATTTTCATAATTTGATTATTGGAATGTTAAATAAATATGTTTATTTAATTAATCCGAGAAAAAGTTTTGAAATCTGAAAATCGGATTTTCACCGCTTCCGCTGCGTTACCGGACTCACCCCCTAAATAACCCCTTCACCATTTTCTCTCTTATTTCCCTCTCAATGCCGAGAGTTGAAGAATGCAAATAAGGGAATTTTGTTGCAATTTTCTCCAATGCTAGCATATAAAGAGTCATCCAAAGGTGATAGGGAAACAAAACCTTGAGCATGGAATCTATTGATAAAGCTTGGAGCTTGGAGATCATCCATGGAGCATCAAAGAGAGGCAAAGCCGTGAGCTTCAAGGAGGAGCAATTTTTGTTGTTCGACGCATCGTATATCCGATCAAAGTGAGTATTTCCGCAACTTAACTTTGATGTATTCACATATTTAAATGCTTAAATTGATCTTGGTTTGACCTAGAAAACCCAACACCATCATCACTGTTTGAGTGAGAGAGAGACCGTACGCTCGACACTCGACCATCGGTATATGCTGGCTATCGCGCTAGTGAGGATAGAGACCCCCGACCACCGTGAATCTGCTGGTGGCTGGCGACGACACACTAAAACTATCGGCAACAGTGAGAAAGAGATGAGAAATGCGCCAGCATGGGTTTTCCGATTCCGGCTTGTCGCTTCATGAAACGGTCTGAGCCATCCACCAAATCAAAGCTCTCGAAGAGTACTACAAGTTGGCGGTGACAGATTTTCCATTTTGTACATGATTACACGCATAACGAGAGGAGAATGCAATGGTGAACAGTAGTGTCAAATGAATAGTATCTTCAATTGGATTTTCGTCAATTCCAGTGCATTCGTGGGATCGTTTGGAGTCTGTATATGCCCTCGAAATCTCAGTAAGACCTTCCGATACAAATCCAAAAATTTCAAGTTTTCCGCTAAATATTTGGATGTATCCAATTATTTCATAGAGTAACGTAATGATATAAATTGAATTATTTGAGCATAAGTATGTTGAATATGTGCATTTGGTAGAATCTGAGTGAAAAGGGAACGAGTTGGATCAATCCGATAGAATATGTAAGTTTCTGATAAAGTGGGTTTTTGTGTATAATGGTGTGTTATAATTATGAGATATATATGATATTATGAAAATATTTGGATAAATCCGGGTAGGTTCGGAGGGTTCAGGACCATTCCATAGCGTTTGTGAAAACTTTTTCAGAAGATTTTTAAAAAATACGTAAATCGAGAATTTAAATTAATTGATGACTTGGGTTAGTTTATAATGATGTTTTAAGATTACTGAAACTGAAATCATTGAAATTGGACTTCTTTGGGTTTTCCCGAAAAGATCCAGAATTTTGTCTTAGTTAAGGTGAGAATATCATAAATCGTGATTCTGACGGCATTTCGCCATTTGTTTTGATAGATGTGACAATGACCTAGAGTGCTCACGAAGCCAGGTAAGTTCTCATGCGATGAGTGATTGAATAATTGATTGGTTTTTTAAATAATATATATATATATATATATGATTGAAGTGTTTAGGATGAGACGGGAATAGACAAGAGATATTCTTAAAAGTAAAGTTCGACGTTATATATGGTTAGGATAATCGACCACCACATGTATGGAACTTTGTTATTGATTTGATATGAAATGAGATATCAAATGACCTCAATGTTTATGTGGATGTATGGATGTATGAAAGTGTAAGAATCGGTAACGATATGTACACGTGTATGTAAATGTATGTAAATGTATGAGTATGTAAAAGTATATATATAAGCATGTATAAGTATAAGAACATGTATTCGTATATGCATATGATGTTAAGATATGTATAGGTTAAGTATACGAAATCAATAAATGGAACAAATCATGATTTCTAAAATTGGTATAAGCTAAGCTCTTTGAATGGGTAAAGTAAATGTGCGAATGAATGCTTTTGATAAGAATTCTCGAAACAAAGTGTATTTGATTGATAAGTAAAAGACATGAAGATTGTTAAAGACTATGGTATGAGAATTCGAAGTAATAGGTTTGTTCATATGTTTTATGTATATACGTATCTATACCGGATGATAAGCAATGTTTGACATATATGTGCTTGTGTATGTGATATCGTGTGATGAGATTGTGTCACGTGATATGTATACATGTGTGTATGTTAATTGGTTGATAATCTCGTACTGTGGTAGTCTAGCTGGTTAGGAATCTGTTCCGACGACATTCATCTCATACCTATTCTAAAATAGGTAATGAGTCTCGTACGAGCATTGTGTGTGTAAGCCAGCCGTATGTATGTATTGTTGGATGATGTGAACTTTGATGTATCGATGGTTATGTGTGCTTTATGGTTTTTTTGCATGATGATTGTAAATATATCTGAGTGTATGTAGTGTGTGATAGAACTCATGATATGTATGGATCATGTATGCTTATGTGAAATGAATGGATGATTTGAAATGAATGTGCATATCAGAAGTTATTAAACGTTTTGCTAAGTTGTATTGGTATGTACGTATATGTGTAAGAATTCTGAAATTTTATTTGCATATATATAAAAGAAATGTACCATGGTATAATTGAATGTATATGAACTTCAAGTATTAAGCTATTGTAAGGTTATCGTGCTAAGAAAGTTATAGAAAGATTGTCTTGGTATTGATGAAAAGGTTTTGGTATTAAAGATAGTTTGTAACTGAACAGAAGAAAGTTTATTAAATTTACCGAATTGATGATATTTCAAAGATATTTACTTGTGGTAAGTATTAATATGTGACTTCATGTTTCAACTGAAATGATTTCGATGTATGTGATGTACTTTGTGATTTCGAATCCATTCTTTGTGTGCTTTGAATATCTGGTCATGATATTGACAACATGAAAATTTGTAAATATGAAAATTTGATATTGGTAAAGTATAAAGAATAATATAAAACTGATAATCCTAGAACTCTTAATAACGTGTTAATTCTGAAAGATTTCTGATATGATTGACTTGTATGTTCTATTTGTAGTGCTAGCATGGTTACTTATTGAGTTTTTATAACTCACACCAAACCAATTTGTTAGTTTTGTAGGTTGGCTACTAGATGGGTCAACCATTTCAGCTTTAGAAGCCATGCTCGAGACGCGAATCACCTAAATCGCAGTCATCATCGCAAGTGCCGGGGTAATGCTTTAGAACTGTAGGATTTGTGATTAATATTTTATTTGTCGTGTTGAGCACGCTGTTTGTAAATATTAAGTAAATGTTTTTATTTCTTATGATGTTGTGGGCAGAGCCCTTGAGTGTTGATAGATGATATGGGCACAAATCCTTTAGGTGATGATTTTGATGTGTTGATGCTGGACTGAGGTTCATGTTGTCCAATTTTAGGATACATCATGCCGATTTTTTTTGTAAATTTAGAGGCTTATGGAGATGGGTCAAAATTCTTTCCTGCCGGTAGCATCCTGCCTCTAGCGGGGTGTTACAGTAACCTATGCCCAGAGTGGTTTTTCTGAAAAGAATTTTCCATTTCGTAAACAAATCTGCTTGTCCCTTGTTTACTTTCTCCATTTTATTTTATGTTTGGTTATTTACTACAATTAACTTGTTAGACTTAATGGTGGTTGATATCAAGCCATAAAAACTCTAACTTAGACGTGTTATAGATATAGTAGATTTTTAAATGTCTGCATATTACACATATTCCTCCCATAGGTGTATAAGGTCAGAATCTATTATAAGGTCACAAAGGAATTGCTATATTATCATTTTGAAATTGGATTACTTGGATATATAAATGATAAAAGTATATATGGTTAAATCAGATTATAAGATATGAGACAATATTAATCCACAAATGGTTTAATCATTAAATATCCCTAGTCGTAGTATTATCGAGACTGGACATCGATAATGCGGAATAGACTAGTATTACACTTGTGCGTGTTATGGAAGCTTAACGGCATAGTTCTCATATATATAAGTTTTTGATACTTATGTAAGTGTGATAAGCGGTTCTGTTAGCCGTTGGACCGGCAATAGCTTCGCTCTGGATAGACCCATCGGAATCTCATTGGTAGTATGACTATGTGTCTATGAGAATCCGAATCAGGGTAGGTGTATGTGATCTTTAACCTGAGACTTGCATCGCTAATACTTGGGACAATCAATCTACTTTGGTTTTGGTCGTCCGGAGCTTTAACAGGTTCTGTGTACGCCTCTGCCGGGTTTACTGAGAATCATAGTGTATTGGGTGTGATGTCAATATGGGAGTATCACTTCTGTCATATGGAGATGATGATCACGTAGGATACGGTACTAGTACTCTTAAATGCTGTAGCTATCGGGATAATATGATTAGGTCATGATTATCCGATTACAGAGACTAGTTACGCGGGATCCGAAATATGCTTCGTACGGGGTATACATAATTCCAACCTAGGCCTAGCATGTGACATCCGATACTGGATCGTATTATGCAATAAATTATATACTACGCCTGATACATATTATATATTCATCGTTGATATTTCTGGAGAATTGGGTAGGCACGGTGTTTTGCTAGAAGCCAACCATGTCTTGTAAATCGGTGAGAACGTGGTACAAGGTACGCACATGTTCAGATAGTTCGATGACCGTATTTACTGCCAATATATCCAGGAATCTCTTGGGTCGCTTCCCAAAGATTTACCAATGACATTTGACTCGAACAGAATTAATAAAGGATTAATTATGAGAGAGAAAATTAATCTGGGATTAATTGCGGCAATAATTTATCTTGGATTAAAATTCGTTTTAAAAAGAGAGAACGCGATTAATTTAGAATTAATCGATTAAATAATATATCGGATATATTAATTGAAATTGGATTTCAATGGGAAATTAAAATTGGATTTCAATTCGGGCGAACTAATTAATTTGGAATTAATTCGTTAGCGACTATCATAAAAATTTTGCTAGGCATTATTATTTAATTAAATTGGATTTAATAATGTCGCGACGGAAAATTCGTTTAATCGGATAAAACGAACTCGGGCCCAAAGTGTGTTGTGTAAGCCAACTAAATTTTTAATTTAAAGTGGTGGGACCCACTTTACTTACATCAACTTTTTGACATGAGATGGAAGTAGTTGGAATAGTGAATTGGATTCATTAAACTCACACACCAACCAAGTCAACTACTATTCACCATCTCTTTCTCTCTTCTCCTTGCTAATACCGATTGCTTCTCTTCTCCAAGGAAATTTTTTCTTCAAAATTTTCTTAAGCTAGCACTTAAAAGAGTTGAATGAGGTGTTAGAGAAACTCACCCAAGAGTTTGGAACTCATTTTCAAAGCTTGGAGCTTCTACATCAAAAGAATTTTTGAAATTTCTCATCCGTTCAATGTAAGTAATTCCACAACTTATTTTGATTTAGTCATACTTTAATCTTGTTTTGAGATCCTTGGCATGTGTATGACACACTAACAATGGTATCAGAGCCCATCTAAACTTGATTTAAATTCTAGGGTTTATACACTTGAATTTGGGGATTTTGCTTGGAGCATATCTAAATTTGAAATTGATTGTTTGGTTGTGATTAGATGATGATAAATTAGATTTGTGCATCATTGGATTTGTGAAAATTGATTGGATCAAAATTTCCCTAATTCCTTAAGCATGGCCGAAACTTTGCCCTAGAATACTCATGGTAATTTTTTGAAATTTAACAATTGGATATGTTATTGGCATAAAATGAATATTGATTGTTGATTTAATTGGATTGAAATCAAAATTGGGTGTTATTTCTTGCCTATTGCCGTGAGTTGAAGCATGTTGGATGAATTGATTTTGCTTCAATTTGTGTTGGACATGAATTGAAAGTTGAGCATGATTAATTAGATTAATTAATATTTCGGAAAATTAGATTAATTGATTAATTGTGTTAATTACACTTTAATTGGATTTGTGTGAAATTTGGAATAAAATATTAATCTAATTTGTTGTATTTGGGCTAATGGGCTTGGACAATTGGGTTGGATCCAATTGGGCCTAAAACCATTTCCATAAAGTCCAAATATGACTTTTGGGCCTTTAATAATTTAATTGGGCCTAATGGGCCTAAATTGATTTTTGGCATAGGGTGATTCTTAATTGGGCCTTGGCATTTTGGGTTTGATTTGATTTGTTGGCCAAAGTCAAGATCATTGTCCATCGCGGGCAGTTGTGACTTGTTAGCCAAAGTCAATGTCACTTATGTACATCGACATGGATTACGAAGCTTTCCCACTGTCAATGGGTCGCGCTTAACTGGAATCATTAAGCTTGTTGAGCCAAAGCCAATGCTTAGTTGATTCAGAGGAAAAATGTTAGGAAATATATTGGATCTATGTTTTGGACTTGGAGGTCCACCTACCGGATCTAGGAATTGGATGAAATCCAATTGATCGTAGAGATCTACCTAGTTAAGTTTCATACAGCTTGTTAGCCAAAGTCAAGGTTGTGTGTTATTTAACGGGATCCTAACCCACTAGGAAACTGGGTTTCCTGAGTACTCAACGGAGGGTTAGAGGCTCGCCAAAAAATAGTGGGAAGCCAGTATTAAATTTGTAATTTCGTTTAATACTTGCTAATACGCGCTCTTTTATTATTATATCACGTTATATATTATATATATATATATATATATATATATATATATATATATTAGTTGGACTAATATCTTTTATTGCTTTCTTTGAACAGTTAGACTGTACAAGATACTACTCCACTTGTAGTTGGTTATATAGTTGGACTATAGTAACCATTGCATTTTGAGTGTACCCAAAATCATTGATTGGATAGTTGGACTATTGCAATCGAGATGGCTGGAAAGATTAGCGTTAGAGACATCATCATGGGTGACAATGTCTTTAACGGCTCCAATTTTCCAGATTGGGAGATGAATCTCAGGATAGTCCTGGGAGCCGAGAAGTTACTCTATGTCATAGAGAAAACTCTCGGGCCTGAGCCCGGAGGTTAAGCAGCCAGTGGAGCATAAGCTTTGGAATACTCATCGTGATGTGATAACTCTACTGCTCAATCCCTCATGCTTGCTGCAATGACTCCTCAGTTTTGTCGTCAGAACCAAGGATTGGATCCTTATAACATGATGTTGAAATTGAAGGACCTTCACAGATCTAACCTTAAATCTCAGAAGTACGATTTGCAAAGGAAGCTCTTTCGCTCGTGTATGTCAGAGGGTACATCTGTCGAGCACTATGTGTCACAGATGATTGCTGACATCGAACAGCAAGGTCATCTGGGCATTACATTCGAGGTCGAGACTTTCATAGATTTGATCTTACAGTCTCTGCCCGATTGCTGGGGCGGGTTCTTCATGAACTACAATATGATGAACCAAGAAAAGACTATTGGAGAGTTAATGGCGATGCTTAAAAGGGGCAGAGCTAGATCTTTTGAAGGGTAAGAAGAGCGAGGCGTATCTTACTTCGACATCCCAGAAAGCCAAGGCTTGGCCTAAGGCTTCTGGAGGTGTGAAGAAAAAGAAGAAAAAGGGCAAGGCCAAATCATCACGGTCTTCTGGGAAGACTAAGGACAAATCCCAAGATGTCTGCCTACACTGTGGCAAACGGGGTCACTGGAAGCGGACTGCCGTGAGTACAAGGCATACATGAAGGAAGTGAAGGGGGGCAAGGCTCCGGCTTTAGGTATGTTTGTTATTGAAATAAACATGTCCACTACTAGTTTTAAAAATTGGATTTTTGATTCTGGATGTGGTACTCACATATGTACTGATGTACAAGATCTGCAGATTAGTAGGAGACTGGCTTCAGGAGAGATCGACCTGCGAGTCGGAAACGGGACGAGAGTCGTGTTTTGGCCGTTGGGACCTATGTTTTGAACCTGCTCTCGGGGCATGTAATTACATTAAGTGATTGTTATTTTATACCTAGTTTGACTAGGAACATCATCTATGTATCTTGTTTAACCCGATACGGGTATACCTTTGTATTCCGGATTACTGGGTGTTTTGTATATAAAGATGATATTTTGATATGTACAACATATGTTAATAATGGTCTTTATATTTTGAATATAAATGAATCTCAAATTATAACATGACAAACAAAAGGCTCAAATTGAGTAAAACAGATGAAACTTATCTATGGTATTGTCGTCTGTGACACATTAACAAGACTCGTATATCCACACTTTCGAAGAGTGGATACTTGGACGGATTTGATTCTAATTCATATGACGTCTACGAATCTTATTTATTAGGCAAAATGCCTAAAACACCTTTTAGCGGTAAAATTATATGTGCCCCGAGCTGTTAGACCTCGTTCATAATGACATATATGGGCCCATGTCTAGCCATGCTAGAGGTGGATATGAATACTTTGTAACCTTTACGGATGATGCATCGCGTTATGGTTATGTGTATCTTATGAGACACAAGTCGGAAACTTTTGAGAAATTCAAAGAGTTTCGAAACGAAGTAGAAAAATAGATCGGTAAAAGTATTAAAATATTACGGTCGGACCGTGGTGGAGAATACTTAAGCAATGAGTTTCAAGATTACTTGAAAGAGTATGGTATTATTTCACAGTGGACTTCTCCAGGAACACTCTATTGAACGGTGTGTCTGAACAAAGAAACCAACCTTGTTGGACATGGTAAGGTCAATGATGAGTCACACTGAGCTACCAATTTCCTTTTGGGGATACGCATTGAACAATGCAATACTTATTTTGAATAAGGTTCCATCAAAGTCTGTTGGATAGACTCCATATGAAATATGGACAGGAAAGAAATCGGGTTTCTCATTCCTGAAGATTTGGGGATGTTGGGCATATGTTAAACGCTTGGATGGTACCAAACTAGAACCCAAATCTGATAAGTGCCTATTTGTAGGTTATCATAGGGAAACCAAAAGATATTACTTCTACAACCCACAAGAGAATAAGGTATTTTTTGCTCTTCATGCAGTTTTCCTCGAAAAGGAATTCAAAGATGCAATGATAAGTGAGAGGAAAGTATAACTCGATGAAAATTGAAGTGATACTGTTCCTGGCACCGACCCCTCACGGACACAAAAGTCCATCAGGGATGAGATTGTTCCACAATTTTCTGATACACAAGAACCTGTAGGTCGGAGAGAGTTAGAAAACAACCTGAGAGGTATTGGTTTCTGATCTCACCTCATGTAGATATTAATCTTATTGAGGAAGATGAACCGGCTACATATGAGGAAGCGATATAAGGTATCGACTCTGCTTTATGGCAAGATGCCATGAAGTCCGAAATGGATTCCATGTATACCAACCAAGTTTGGACACTAGTTGACGCACCAGAAGGCATTAAGCCTATTGGTTGTAAATGGGTCTTCAAGAAGAAGACAGACATGGATGGCAACAAACAAACGTACAAAGCTAGGCTTGTAGCGAAAGGGTATCGTCAACGACATGGTGTCGATTACGATGAAACTTTTTCACCTGTTGCCATGATTAAATCCATTCGGGTAATGCTTGCTATTGCTGCATATTTCGATTATGAAATATGGCAGATGGACGTCAAAACCGCTTTCCTTAACGGAAACCTTTTGAAGGATGTTTATATGCAATAGCCTGATGGTTTTGTAGTGCAAAAACATGCAAACAAGGTTTGCAAGTTAAATCGATCCATTTATGGATTGAAGAAAGCATCGCGTTCTTGGAACCAACATTTTGATGAGATCATAAAAGAATATGGTTTCATTCAAAATGAAGATGATTCTTGTGTATATAAGAAGGTTAGTGGGAGCGCACTAACATTCATTGTCTTATATGTTGATGATGTATTGCTTCTCGGCAATGAAATTCCCATGCTACAATCGGTGAAAGCTTGGCTTTCATTAAAATTCTCCATGAAAGACCTGGGAGAAGCAACCTTTATTCTGGGAATAAGGATCTACTAGGATAGATCTAGAAAGCTGCTTGGACTCTCCCAGAGCTCGTATATTGACAAAGCGTTGAAGAGATTCAACATGGATCAGTCCAAGTAGGGGGATGCTTCTGGTGTCACATGGCGTCTCTCTATCTAAGGACATGTGTCCTAAAACTCAAGATGAGAGAGATGTAATGAGTCGGATCCCGTATGCTTCCACAGTCGGATCGATCATGTATGCCATGATATGTACGCGACCTGATGTATCGTATGCTTTGAGCATGTGCAGTCGCTATCAGGCTGATCCATGTGATGGTCAATGGATTGCTGTTAAGAACATCCTTAAGTATCTTAGGCGAACTAAGATTCTTTCTTAGTCTATGGAGATGGAGAACTTGAGGTGACTGGGTTCACCGATGCAAGTTTCCCAACCGATAAAGACGACTGTAAGTCACAATCAGGGTACATATTTTATTTGAACAACGGAGCAGTAAGCTGGAAAACTTCCAAGTAAGAGACTGTTGCCGATTCAATAACAGAAGCGGAATATATTGCTGCAGCTGAGGCAGTAAAAGAAGTAGTTTGGATCCGTAAATTCCTAATTGGATTAAGAGTAGTTCTGTTAGTAACTGAGCCCGTATCTTTGTATTGTGACAATAAATGGGCTATAGCACAGGCTAGAGAACCGCGGTCTCACCAAGTATGTACTTCGATGTTTCCATCTGATTCATGAGATCATACATCGTGGCGATGTGAAGATCGAAAAGCTTTAGATGACAATATTGCAGATCCGCTGACGAAAGTTATTTCTCTGTAAAAGTTTTAGCGACATGTACATAGTTCATGTGTTAGATACTTGAGTGATTGGCTATGAGCCAAGTGAGAGATTGTTGGACAATTATGACCCATAGCATCACTATTTGTAAAAGACATTGTGTTTTTGTACAAATTAACTATATGACAAAGGAAATTGCTATTTTATCATTTTGTAATTGGATTACTTGGATATATAAATGATAAAAGTCCATATGGTTAAATCAGATTAATAAGATATGAGACAATATTAATCCACGAACGGTTTAATCATTAAATATCCCTAATCGTAGTATTATCGAGACTAGACATCGATAATGCGGAATAGACTAGTATTACACTTTTGCACATTATGGAAGCTTAACGACATAGTTTTCATATATTTAAGTTTTGGATACTTATGCAAGTGTGATAAGAGGTTTTGTTAGCCGTTGGACCAACAACAACTTCGCTCTGGATAGACCCCTCAGAATCCCATTGGTAGTATGACTATGTGTCTATGGGAATCCGAATCAGTGTAGGTGTATGTGATCTTTAACTTGAGACTTGCATCGCTAATACTTGGTACAATCAATCTACTTTGGTTTTGGTCGTCCGGAGCTTTAACAGGTTCTGTGTACGCCTCTGCTGGGTTTACTGAGAATCGTAGTGTATTGGGTGTGATGTCAAGATGTGAGTATCACTTCAGTCATATGGAGATGATGATCACGCAGGATACCGTACTGGTACTCTTAAATGTTGTAGCTATCGGGATAGTATGACTAGGTCATGATTATCTGATTACAGAGACTAGTTACGCGGGATCCGACATATGTTTCGTACGGGGCATACACAATTCCAGCCTAGGCCTAGCATGTGACATCTGATACTGGATCGTATTACGCAATACATTATATACTACGCTTGATACAGATTATATATTTATCATTGAATATTTCTGGAGAATTGGGTAGGCACGGTGCTTTGCTAGAAGCCAACCATGTCTTGTAAATCGGTGAGAATATGGTATGGCGTACGCACATGTTCGGATAGTTTTGATGATCGTATTTACTGCCAACATATCCATGAATCTCTTGGGTCGCTTACTAAAGATTCACCAATGATATTTGACTCGAACAGAATTAATCTGGGATTAATTATGAGAGAGAAAATTAATCTGGGATTATTTGCGACAAGAATTTATCTGGGATTAAATTCGTTTAAAAGAGAGAACGCGATTAATTAGAATTAATTGATTAAATAATATATCAGATATAATAATTGAAATTAGATTTCAATGGGAATTAAAATTGGATTTCAATTCGGGCGAACGAATTAATTTGGAATTAATTCGTAAGCGACTATCATAATAATTTTGCTAGGCATTATTATTTAATTAAAATGGATTTAATAATGTCGCGACGGAAAATTTGTTTAATCGGATTAAATGAATCCGGTGTTAGTCTCCAAGACATGCCACAAGATCACTAAGCATGATTAAAGTGCGAATAATAAAAAATTTTGCGGAAAAAACTTACAATGATTTGGATGATTTTAAGACTTTTTCTTTGATTTAATGGAAGCTCCAAGTTTTCTTTGAGTGTTTCCAATACTTGGGTGAGTTTCCCTATCACCTTGATTCACGCCTTTAAGTGCTAGCT
Source organism: Zanthoxylum bungeanum (assembly GCA_019454045.1). Classification (NCBI taxonomy): domain Eukaryota; kingdom Viridiplantae; phylum Streptophyta; class Magnoliopsida; order Sapindales; family Rutaceae; genus Zanthoxylum; species Zanthoxylum bungeanum. Next base: position 54,155 of record SKCR01038626.1, read on the forward strand.
TGAACAAATTTTGAAAGAAAATTTTGTCCTCCAAGAACAATGGTGTTCGGCAAGGGTGGGAGAGAAGAGGGAATAATGTTTTTCAATTTTGATTTCTAAAATCAATTACAAAAAACAAATCCAAAAGTTGCATTTTTATTTTCCAAAAAAAAAGTAAAGTGTGTTGGACAAGTAAGTTTTAAAAGCTTCCCACCACTTCCATCAATCAAGTGACTTGTTGATGTAAGTTGGTGGCCCCACTTTAAATTCCAAATTTAAGTCAGACAATCCAACACTCAACTTCACTCGTTTTAAACGAATTTTCTATTGTGACTTAATTAAATCGAATTTAATTAAATAATAATGCCTAGCAAAATTATTACGGAAGTCGCTCGCGTATTAATTCCAAATTAATTCGTTCGCTTGAATTAAAATCCAATTTTAATTCTGCGTTGAAATCTAATTTCAATTAATATATCTAATATATTATCTTAGCCCAATTAAATAAATTAAATAGTAAAATCTAATTTAACTATTAAATTTACTTTACCGATTAATTCTAAATTAATCGCGTTCTCTCTTCTCGACGAATTTATTCCCAGATAAATTCTCGACGTAATTAATCTCAGATTAATTCTTTCTCATTTAATTAATCTAAGATTAATTTATTGCCGTAATTAATCCCAGATTAATTTTCTCTCTCATAATTAATCCCAGATTAATTTTCTGTTCGAGTCAAATCTCAACGGTGAATCTTCGAGAAGCGACCCAAGAGATCCCTGGATATATTGGCAGTAAATACGGTTATCGGACTATCCGAATACGTGTGTACCCAGTACCACGTCCTTACCGATTTACAAGACATGGTTGGCTTCTAGCAAAACACCGTGCCTACCCAATTCTCCAGAAATATTATGTAAACAAATATGTAATCTTTGTCAGGCATAGTATACGTACTATTGCGTCTTACAATCTAGTATCAAATGTCACATGCTAAGCCTGGGGCTGGTATTGTGTCTGCCCCGTACGAAGTATATATCGGATCACAAGCAACTAGTCTCTTTAATCGGATAATCATGACCTTGTCATATTATCCCGATAGCTACAGCATTTAAGAGAGTACCAGTTCTGTATCCCTTCGTGATCATCATCTCCATATGACTGAAGTGATACTTCCATCTTGACATCACACACTATACACTACGATTCTCAGTATACCCCGAAAAGGCGTACACTGAACCTGTTAAAGCCAATGACGACCAAAAGTAAAGTATACTGATTGTCGCAAGTATTAGCGATGCAAGTCTCAGGTTAAGACCAATTACACCTACCCTGATACGGATTCCCATAGACACATAGTCACACTACCAATAGGATTCCGATGGGTCTATCCAGAGCGAAGCTCTTTCCGTATGATCGGTAAACACAACCTCATATTACACTTGCATAAGTATCCAATACTTAAACATATGAGAAATATGCCGTTATGCTCCATAACACGCACAAGTGTAATACTAGTCTATTCCACATTATCGATGTCCTGTCTCGATAATACTATGACTATGGATATTTAATGATTAAACCTTAGTGGATTAATATTGTCTCATATCTTATTAATCCGGTACTAATCATATGGACTTCTATCATTTATATATCTCGGTAATCCAATTACAAATGATAAAAGAGCAGTTTCCTTTGTCACACAGTTAATTTGTACAATAACACCATGTTCTGTATAAATAGTGATGCTATGGGTCATAATTGTCCAATAATATCCCACCTGGCCTATAGCCAATCACTCAAGTGTCATACACTTGAACTATGTACGGGTCGCTCAAACTTCTGCTGAGAAACAGCTTTCGTCAGCGGATTTGCAATGTTATCATCTGATGCGATTTATTTGATCATCACATCGCCACGATGTATGATCTCACGAATCAAATGAAATAGTCGAAGTACATACTTAGATCATTGATGAGACTGTGGTTCTTTAGCCTGCGCTGTATCCTAGCTCAGCTGCTAACAGAACTACTTCTAATCCAATTAGAAATTTTGTAGATCCAAAATGCTTCTTTTGCTACCTCAGTGCAGCAATGTTCCGCTTTTGTTGTTTATTCGGCAACAGTATATTTCTTGGAAGATTTCCAGCTCATTGATCCGTTATTCAAACTATAAACATACCCTTATTGTGACTTACAGTCATCTTTGTCGGTTTGGAAACTTACAGCGGTGAACCCAGTCACTTCAAGTTCTCATTCTCCATAAATTAAGATCGCATCCTTAGTTCGTCTAAGATACTCAAGGATGTTCTTCACATCAATCTTGTGACCATCACCTGGATTGGCCTTATAGCGTCTACATATGCTAAAAGCATATGAGACATCAGGTCACATACATTTCAAAACGTACGAGCTCTGGGAGGGTTGTCAGCAGCTTTCTAGATCTATCACAGTAGATCTTTCTCACCCGTGGGGTCCCGTTCTGAAGTTTGGCGGGAGATTTCGAGATACGCTAGCTTGCCGCTAGTCGTTAGCCTAAATTGGTGCATTGTGAAGAGCTAACGACCCTGCTTCTCTCAGGTATTCCATGGAGAATTTTAATGAAAGGCAAGCTTTCACCAATTGTTAATATGGAATGTCATTGCTGTGAAGCAATACATCATCACCTTATAGGACAATCATTGTTAGTGCGCTCCCACTAACCTCCTTATATACACAAGAATCATTATCGTTTTGAATGAAGTCATATACCATTATGATATCATCAAAACGTTGGTTCCAAGAACACAATTCTTGCTTCAATCTATAAATGGATCGATTTAACTTGCAAACCTTATTTGCATGTTCCTGTACGATAAAATTGTCAAGATGTTGTAAACATTCTCCTAAAGGTTTCCGTTTTAGGAAAGCGATTTTGACGTTCAACTGCCATATTTCATAAAAGAAATATGCAGCATTAGCAAGCATTATCCGAATGGATTTAATCATGGCAATAGGTAAAATATTTCATCGTAATCGACACTATGTTGATGACGATACCCTTTCACTACAAGCCTAGCTTTGTATATTTGTATGTTGCCATATTTCATGTATGTCTTCACCATGAAGATTTACCAATAGACACAATGCCTTTTGGTACATCAACTAGTATCCAAACTTGGTTGATATACATGGAATCCATTTCGGACTTTATGACACTTTGCCATAAAAGGAGTCGATACCTTGTATCGTTTCCTCATACGTAGTCAGTTCGTCTTCCTCAATAAGATTAACATCTGCATTAGGTGAGATCAGAACCCATACCTCTTAGGTTGTTTTCTGACTCTCTCCGACCTACGCAGTTCTTGTGTATTCGAAGATTATTGGTATAGTTTCATCCCTGATAACTATTGGTGTTCCGTGAGGACTCGGTGCCTGGAACAGTATTACTCCGATTTCCATCGAGTTTTACTTTCCTCCCACTTACCACTGCATATAGGAATTCCTCTTAGGAAAACCGCATGGAGAGCAACAATTACATTGTTCTCTAGTGAGTTGTATAAGTACTATACTTTAGTTTCCCTAGGACAACCAATTACAAATAGACACTTATCCGATTTGGGTTCTAGTTTGGTACCTTCCAAACATATGGCCAGCATTCCCAAATCTTCAGGAATGAGAAATCTGGTTTATTTTCCTGTTCATATCTAATATGAAATCTTTCTTACAGATTTTCATGGAACCTTATTCAAAATAAGTATTGCACTGTTTAATGCTTATCCCTTGAAGGAAATTGGTAGCTCGGAGCGACTCATCATTAACCTTATCATCTCCAACAAAATTCAGTTTCTTCGTTTGGACACACCGCTCAATTGAGGTGTTCGGGAGGAGTCCACTGTGAAAGAATACTATACTCTTTCAGGTAATCGAGAAACTTATTGCTTAAGTATTTTCCACCACGGTCTAACCGTGACGGTTTAATACTTTACCCGGTCTGTCTGTCTACTTCGTGTCGAAACTCTTTGAATTACTCAAAAGTTTCCGATTTGTGTTTCATTTGAAACACATAACCGTAACGCGATGCTACATCAGTAAAGGTTACGAAGTATTCATATCCACCTCTAGCCTAGCTAGACATGGGCCACTTATGTCACTATTAACGAGGGATAACATATCGGTGGCACTAACACTTTTACCATGTAAAAGGTATTTTAGGAACTTTGCCTAATAAACTAGATTCGTAGACATCATTTGAATTAGAATCAAATTCGTCTAGTATCCACTCTTCGAAAGTGTGGACATACGAGTCTTGTTAATGTGTCATAGAAAACAATGCCACAAATATGTCTCAACTGATTAATTCAGTTTGAGCTATTTGTTTGTCATGTTATATGTTTGAGATTTGTTTATATTCAAAATATAAATACTGTTATTCACATCCAATGTGTTTATCTCAATATCATCTTTATAAACAAAACACTTAGTGTTCTAGAATATAAAGGTATACCCGCAACAGGTTAAACTTAGATAGAGATAATGTTTCTAGTCAAACTAGGTACATTTTAACAGTTTCCTAATTTAGGTACATGCCCAAATGGCAGTTCCAAAACTTAGGTTTCTACGGCCAAAATAGCGACTCTCGTCCCATTTTTGACTCGCAGGTCAATCTCATTTGAAGCCAGTCTCCTGCTTATCAGCAGATCCCGCACATCAGTATATTGTATGTACCATACCAGTATCAAAATCCAATTTTAAAACTAGTAGTGGTCATGTTTATAACAAACATACCTGAAGTCGGAGCCTTGCCCGCCTTCACTTCCTTTATGTCTGCATTGTCCACATGACAGTCACGCTTCCAGTGACCCCATTTGCCACAGTTTAGGCAGACATCTTGGGATATGTCCTTTGTCTTCCCAGAAGACTGTGACGATTTCGCCTTTGCCCCCCTTTTTTTTCACATCTCTAGAAGCCTTCGGCCAAGCCTTGACTCAGAGATGTCGAAGTAAGATGCGCCTTGCGCTTCTTGCCCCTTTTTACAAGCTCTGACTGTGTCTCCTTGAGCATTGCCATTAACTCTCCAAGAGTTTTGTCTTGCTATTAGTACTTCTAAGTTCTAAGATTAGATCTACGAAGATCCTTCAATTTCGACATCATACTATAAGGATCCAATCATTTGTTCTGATGATGAAATTAAGTAATCATTGCGACAAGCATGACAGATTGAGCACTAAAGTAATCATCACCACAAGTCTTCCAAAAATCATGTTCTACTATTTGCTCAACTCCGGGCTTAGGCCCGAGAGGTCGCTCTATCAAATAGAGTAACTTCTCGACTCCCAGGACTATCCTGAGATTTAATTCCCAATTTGGAAAATTACGCCGACAAAGACATTTTCTCCTAGGATTATGTTCTTTGACGCTAATCTTTACGTTTTCTTGATTCCAATAGTCCAACTATCCAATCAACGATTTCGGGTACAATCTAATGTAATGATTACTATAGTCTAACTATATAATTAACTACAATTTGATTGGTTAAATTCAAATATATTGATTACTATAGTCTAATTATATAATCAACTATAAATGAAGTAATTTGAATACAGTCCAACTGTTCAATTAAAATAACAATTAAATATTAGTCCAACTAATATATTTATATTTAAATAATGACGAAAAATGAAATGAGCGCGTATTGGCAAGTATCTAAACGAAATTGCAAATTTAATACTTGCCTCCCACTAATTTTCGGTGAGCCTCTAACCCTCTGTGGAGTACTCGGGAAACCTAGTTTCCTAGTGGGCTAGGATCCCGTTAAATAACACACAATCTTGACTTTGGCCAACAAATTGTATGATACTTAACTAGGTAGATCTCTAAGATCAATTGGATCTCATCCAAATCCTAGATCCAGTAGGTAGACTTCCAAGTCCGAAACATATATCCAATATATGTAAATATATCCAATATATTTCCTAACATTTTTTCCTCTAAATAAACTAAGCCTTGGCTTTGGCTCAACAAGCTTAATGATTCTAGTTAAGCGCGACCCATTGACAGTGGGAAAGCTTCGTAATCGAGGCTGATGAACAAGAAGTGACCTTGACTTTGGCCAACAAATCACAACTTGCCCAAGGCGTACGATATGGAACAAAGCCTTCATGATTCAAACACATCCGCGATGGACAAAGGTCTTAACTTTGGCCAACAAACCAATGCCAATCTTGGATCTTGAGAGAGAATCACTCAATGGAAGGAAAAACAATTAATATGAAATGAGGGTTTTTTTTTTTTTTTTTTTTTTTTGCGTAAATTGGCAACCAATTTATTATCTTTAATTAGGTCTCATCATACACCCTTAAACATGCATTCTAAAAACATAATAAGGCGCGTAATAAAATTAATAATGATATGCGGATGGATATACAACAAACTTGTTCCTAGAACAAATCTCTCTCTTTCCTCTCTCCCGCTAGCATTATTCATATTTCTACCCAATTACATAATACTTCTAAAGAAACCTCACTTGTATTGAGGGGAATTGGTCAGAAGAGAAATACAATGAGAAAAGAAGAATAGGCTGGACACGCAGGTCCAATTCAATAAATTCTAAATTTATTACAATAATTTCCAAAATTGCCCTCACCCTTCTAATATCCATCCGATATACATTATTCATACATACATCCAAGTATTCACACATAACATGTTATCAATCAATCTAATCCAATTAATTAATCTTTAATTAATGACCATCCAATGATCAAACAATGATTTGATTCGCGCGAGTCCAACTTGTTTAAGAGTAAATACTCAAAGTACGTATTCTTGAATTATATCGAACTATAATTTTAAATCCAATTTAAATTATATTCAATACTAATTCACATTTAATTCCAAATTAAATTATTTCACTTTTAATTGCCCCTTTTAGACTTGGATTCCAAATCCAATCTTTATGGGTCTTAAAGGCCCAATTAGTATCCGATACTATTCAATTAAAGTCCAATGAGCTTTTAATTAATTCTTTAGGCATGGGCTTTGGCAATTATGGGTCAAACCCAAGATGCCAAGGCCCTATTAGGAATCACCCTATGCCAAAAATCAATTTAGGCCCATTAGACCCAATTAAATTATTTAAAGGCCCAATTGTCATATTTGGACTTTATGGAAATGGTTTTAGGCCCAATTGGATCCAACCAATTATCCTAAACCAAACTTGGCCCAACCAAGCCCATTAAGCCCAATTACAACAAATTAAATTAATTCATTATTCCAAATTACAAATTAATTCAATTCAAGTGTAATTATCATAATTAATTAATTAATTTAATGCTTCCAAAACACTAATTAATTCAATTAATCATGCTCTACATTTCCAATTCATGTCCAACACAAATTGAAGCAAAATCAATCTAATAACATGCATTATGGCTCACGACAATTGGCAATAAAAACATTCAATTTGATTTCAATCCAATTTAAATCAACAATCATTATTTCTATCATGCCATTTAACACATCCAATTGTTAAAATTCAAAAATCACCATGATACTTCTAGGGTTCATAAT
>SKCR01038627.1:0-61610 GCA_019454045.1 Zanthoxylum bungeanum
AACTTATGAGTAAATTATCCTTGGAATATGTGTTGCTTAGGCTTGGTTAGATTACTGCACAAATCATATCATTACAAGTGGCATAAGTAAGGGACCATTCCGAACCCAACAGTTTGAGGTCTTCCCTTGCGAGGGGTGAGTGCGGCCTTAAATCATTTTCCCGGTTCACACCGGGTGACGACTCCATGTTATTTCTCCGGTTTAGTTCCCTCGCGGGCTACTCCGTACTCCCAACTGGGCCGCGAGCCCGGAACAGTGTCGTCCAACATCTGTGTCCTACAGTCTGGCGACTCCACTGGGGATAGAGAATTGGACCCGAAATAATACATTGTAATGATTGTGATTTGTGCTTTAATTAACCGTGTTTACCGTGGGTTGAAATGGGTTTAATCAAAGGCACTTTTAAGGCTAGGTAATGGCTTGGTGTTTTCCCTCATTCACTACCTTTCTATAAGGAAAAGTTGCGAAGACACCTAGATAATCATGTACTTGTAGCCTACCGTGATGGACTAATTTGGAGGACTCGTTGTTTATTCATGTCATCAAGCGATAAGAGCCTAAGAGGCTTGGGTTTTTAAGAGAGTTCACTCCGCCCTCCCTCTGGGGAATCTACAACGGGAAATCCATTTGACAGTCAGTCACACACCATAACTCGTTGGCACGTACCGTAAGGTATAAAAAAGGTGCGCTCACTTGGTCGCTCGAACCCTTGAGTGTGGAGACCTAGTAGTGGGCAACCATTCGCCAGTGAGAGTCTTTGTCTATACTCCCGCAAACCCACACGTAGACCGGAGTTGTATGACTTATGGCAACTATTTCCTTGTGCTTGTGGACCATCCTCATTTGGATGTAGTTGGACTTCTTGTCAGAAATGCGAGCTTGTTGGGCCATTTAAACCGGGACGAGTTCGTATCCTATGACAATTGGGCCAAAAGCTTCTGAAATGGCGATGGGCCGCTCTATATAAATTATTGCTTTATGCTTGAATTATCTCTTTATGCTTGTATTTGTGGACCATCCTCATTCAGATGCAGTTGGACTTCTTTTCAGAAATGCGAACTTGTTTGGCCATTTAAATTGGGACGAGTTCGTATCGTATGACGATTGGGCCAAACGTCTCTGAAATGCTGATTGGCCACTTTGTAGAAATTATTTCTTTATGCTTGTGTTTGGGCCCCTTATCATTTGAAGTCGTTTGGCCATGTTATCGCAAAGAGTAAACTTGTTGGGCCTTTTCAATTGGGACAAGTTTGCACCTTGCAATAATATGGTTGAAGCTTTAAAATGACAATGGGCCGAATTATATGTTCCACACATTGCATGTATCTCATGCATCTCATGCATACACACATCATGTTAACTCTCTTGTGTCTTAAGAGCCATCATAGATATCTGTTGGGTTAGGGAAAAATGAAGACTTGTTAAAAGGCCGATAATAAACATGAGCGAATCAGAGAATGAAACATCCCGTATGGATCAGTTTGAGAACAGTCTCACCAAGATTACTAAACAGTTACAAGCCTTGACTGCTGTTGTGGCTAATATGGCTGTGCCCCGTACTGGGGGAAATTATGAGAATGTGAGGCGTGAGGAGCCTCCGAATGGGTTGGGGGATGATATCCCCACTTTTGATGATGACATGGCAGAATATGCGACATGAAGAATGATTGGGTCTCAGGCAGAATTTCAGAAGCTTCGGGATCAGGTAGAAACGGTTACCCGTAAAATGAGGGGTAAACATGAAGAGTTGTTAGATTACGAAGCGATGACTTTTGAAGAACAGTTGCCAGCTCAGTTCAAGATGTCTGATATGGCCAAGTTCAATGGGAATGGGGACCCGAGGGTCCATCTTCGACAATATGTTTCAGTTATGAGTTCAGTAGGCTTGTCACAGCGCCAAGTGCAGAAAATGTTTGGAATGTCACTTGAGGGGGCGCCGGTAGTATGGTATCATAGCCTGGAAAGAAAGGTTAAGGAAGACTGGAGGGAACTGGCTGAAGCTTTTCTGAAGCAATATGTTACAGATTTGGAAATTAATTTGTCACTCCGTGATTTGGAGAACACTAAGCAGAAGCCGGAAGAAATCTTCAAGGAGTATGTAGACCGCTGGAGAAGCCAGCTTCTAAAGATGTATATGTAGGGGTTTTTAGGGGCTAAATCCGGTAACGCAGCGGAAGCGGTGGAAAATCGTATTTTTCGATTTCAAAACTTTTTCTCGGATTAATTAAATAAACATATTTATTTAATATTCCAATAATCAAATTATGAAAATAAATTCAATAAATCATATTTATGTGAATTTACCGAATTGCCCTTATACTTGGTACTTTGTCCATTTTAGTCCGAAATTGATCAAATCAATTTTGAATGATTCTAAATCATTTCTAAGATGAACTTAGCATGTTCAAAACATTAAAACACCAAGACAACACAAAATCCCCAAAATTCAAGTCCTTGGCCGAATGCTCCCAAAGGTGGGCAATTTGTCCATTTGGTCATTTCATGTCTCAAAACACATCAAGATGTAATCCAATCAACATGAAACTTTATATGCATCTTATACACATCCAAATACACAACATAAATGAAAATCCCCAAATTTGGAATTGGTCATGAACCCTAATTTTTCAATTTCTTCAAATTGGACAAATTAGACCAAATAGTTTAAATCAATTACTTTAATCATCATTCTTCCATCCAATCCAAGTCTCAACACAATGAAACAACTCAAGATCAAATCTAGGTCATTTAAGAGTGGGTCAATAACTCTAGATTAGCAACATGACTTCCAAAACCTTAAAAGAAAGCTTACAACTACAATAGTCACAATCTTCTTTCATCACACATGCTCAACACTTCCATCAAAACTTCCACCAACAAAAACACAAGGAATAAAGTAACATCATATGTTAAAGCCTAGATCCTAAGGAACATTTTCCTTTCTAATAGTAAGTTGAAGAAACTTACTAAAATCCAAGCTTTCTTTGATTTTGTCTTTCTTTTCACAAGCTTCCTTTTTGTTTCTTCAATGGAGTTTGTCTTTGTAAAGTGTATTAGGTTAGAAAACAAATGAAATGAAAAATAATATATACTTGTTGACCAAATGGCCTTGGCCGAATTTCAACAAGCAAATACAAGAGTTGTAATTTCAATTTCATTTGATTTAAATCTTATCAACTTGATAAAATATCTAAATAACACTTTATAGATATTTATATTAAGTCAACAAAGGCAACTTAATCATTCAAACCAAATATCCAAATGTTAAGATATTTATATTTTAATTAATTTAATCATTTAACAATTAAATAATTAATTAATTAATTAAATACAAATATATTAAATATATGTATTATATTTACATTAAATATCAAATACATATATTCAATTAGGATATAAGTCAAATATCTCAATTTGACTATTAATTAATGTGTATTTAAATTAATCAAGTATTAAAAGTAAATACACAATAATTAATCAAATGACTATCGGGTCCTTTTTGCACGTATATTGCGTTTAACCTTTAAACGACTTTATAAATAATCAATATTATTTATTAATTGTTGCTCTAGTGCTCTACGAGTATGTTTCATTATTGAGACTCTCTAGATTCATGTATATCCGTCACGAAATCAAATTTCGTGTCCATAATCTATCCACCTGTAGATTATGACGATCATGGATAATCTCGCTGAACCACACAGGTCGAGGTCATGGCAAATGTATAATTCCTCCGTCACAAGTATCCGGATAAATCCCAGAGATATAGATGTAAACGTCAAATCTCTACAGGGATTATCCAGTCGACTATTCCATTAGAAATCTCTAAAAGAATGTTTAGAACTAGCTTCTAAACTTTACCACGGGCCCATGGTTTTATCTGATTGCTAATCATATGGACTACCTATGCTCTGATACACAGAACTGAAGGATCCTGTCTTGATACACATAGGACACCCTGAGGATCTGTCTACACCCAACGAACAGGTGGAGGTTTGATCTAAATAGATCGGTGACGTGACTGCCATCTAAGTGTAGAAGATGTCTCATGTGCCCACAATGGCATCTCAAGTCTAAGAATCACAAGTGCTACTCAACCCGAGAAGATTCTTATTGACGCTGGTGTACCATCCATTAAGAATCTTCGGTGAGTCGTTCAGTGTTTATCCGCTATAAACACCTACACGTCTATACTAGTCTCCAAGACTAATGGTTCATTGAGAAACCATTGGAATCATATATTCCAGTATACGACATGTACTGGTCTCAACGGGTTTACTATACTGACCAAGTAGTGTAAACCTTGACCAGGAACAATCTGAGAATGACAACGTCATGATACTACTCAATGTCAGTTGCGACGCTTTTGCAACAGTACCATGACTAATCATTCTAAGGTCATTACGTCTTTACCATTTAATAAGATAGATTATATTATAGAAACTGCATATATTATTCATAATAATAGTGTTTTGCAGAAGTATTCAAAAGAAATACAACCGGGAATTGGCGCTCTGAGCACCAACCCCAACAGCATACTCAGCCCTCAGAGAATGACCAGATTAAGATGATTATCAAGGGTACTAAGCCCTCGATCTATGGCAAGTTAAGGAGGATGACCTCCATGATTACTGATTTTCGGCAGTTGAGGGAAAATGTAATGGATATTGAAGAAGAAGAGGCGGAGAATAGGAAGTTCTATGGCATGAACATGAGGCCCATTGGGGGAACGTCAGGTACCAAGCCTGTTTCCGCTGAAATTGCTGCTATCCGAAACCGACGATTTTCCAACTTAGGAAGGCCATTGTCTAAGGTGTTGGAGAAATTAAAGAGACAGAGACTTCTGAAACCCCTAGAGACCAAACCACTTCCACACCCACCACCACCGCATCTCAACCTGAACCACTACTTCTATTTCCACCAACAAAAGGGCCATGACACTGACAATTATGCCCGCCTCCGCCATGAAATCCAGAACCTTATAGACTCCAAAAATATACCCGACCCAGAAACAGAACAGCCTAACACACACAAAAAACCCCCTACCGAATTACCACTCTGTCCCACCACCAACATATATGATAAACTTTGGCCTACCCGAAAGCCTTGTCCTCAAATCCTTTGACCACCAAGCCTTCTGCCTGGGAATTTGGGATAACAGCAGTGAGGATGAAACAAAACATGGGAAGAATTTCTGGGAAGATTTCTCCAGTAGTGATGAAGATGTGGTAAGAGGAATGACACGCAGCGGGCGTTTCTACAGTGATACGGCTGAGAAGGGTAAAGAAGTGTTGACGGAAGGCAGAGAAGTGTCTGAAAATATGGAGAATGCTGAGGGGGATGCAGTGCTACATCAGTTGAGGAAGACGTGAGCACATGTCAGCATCTGGGAATTGTTGTGTTCATCACAGGAGCACAGACGTGCTATGGTTGAGACCTTGAGCAAGATAGTAGTGTCGGAGGATGCTAACCCCACGATGTTTGTTGGATCAGTACAAAAGGAAGCTTTACAGATAACCTTTTCTGAGGAGAAACTTCCGGCTGAGGGAAGGAATCATAATATACCCTTATTCATCAGAGCTGAAGTAAGGGGCAAGAAGACCTATTGTATGATGGTAGATGATGGCTTCTCCATCAATGTGTGCCCATTGAAGATTTTGGCAAAACTGGGTATGAAGGTAACAGATCTGGATCCCTCCAGTATGAATATTAAAGCTTATGATGATATTAAGAGTGGAGTTGAAGGTACTTTTGCAGCAATGGTCAAAGTTGGCCCAACTGAAGATGAGGTTGAATTCACAGTGATGGACATCCCGACCACTTTTGCTTTGTTATTGGGAAGGCCTTGGTTTCACAAGCTTGGGGGCGTGCCCTCCACTTTGCATCAGGTTGTTAAGTTCCCGTACGGGGGAGAGATTTTCACCATTCAAGCTGAGGTAGATAATGTTGTGACCGCTTTGGAAATACAACCTTTCACAAGGTTCCAAATGTCGGCAACTTTTGAGGAGTGGGTGGATCCTAGGGTGTCTAGGATCATGGAAAAGATGAATTTCGAGTCGGGCAAAGGTTCAATATTGCCTAACTTTAAAGGTCAGACTGCTCGAAGGGGTTTGGGGGTACAAGTCTGATGAGGATAAGCCGAAAGCCAAGAAGAAAGGGTTGAAGCTGATGGAATGTTTTGTGAAGGCAACAGGATATCAGAGAGAACCTGAACCGGTAGAAGTCAATGGGATTGTGGTGCCCAGGTTTGAGATCTTTCAGGAGGTGATAAGCAAGAAGTCACTGGCATCGGAAATTTTGGAAAATGAAGAAGAGAAATGGGAAGAAGAACTGATGAAGTTGGAGGGCCTAACCCTCGAGGAAAGGGAGGAAGAACCAGCTGTGGGAGATGAAGCATCTGTGGAGGATGAGGATGTTTATCTCTCTGATTTATTTGAATGTATTCCTGCATCTGCTAGCAATAAAGACAATCATTTTGCTTACTCGTTTGAGTCTTTCCTTTTCAATTTGCATGACTTGAGTATATTTGATATCAGTTCCACCAGAACAAATGCATTCAACCTTGGTACGCCAGAGAGTCCCAAGGAAATTCTAATTGCAAGTGAGGTTACCTCTGAGGAGCGGGAGAAATTAGAAGAAATATTGGTCAGATATGCCAAAGTTTTTGCTTGGTCCTACGAGAACATGTCTGGGGTAGACAGAAGCATCGCCCAGCATACAATACCAACTTATCTGAATATGAGGCCAGTGAAACAGAAACTCCGACGGATGAGACCAGAGTGGGCTGAGAAAGTTATAGAAGAAGTCAAGAAACAAATAGATGTGGGGTTCCTGGAAGTAGTAAAGTATCCTGAATGGTTAGTAAATATTGTGCTAGTGCCGAAGAAATACGGGAAAGTTAGAATGTGTGTGGATTACAGAGATCTTAACAAGGCTTGCCCGAAAGATGATTTTCCTCTACTTCATATAGATGTGCTAGTTGACAATGCGGCTTTATCTGCCATGTATTCATTTGCAGATGGGTTTTCAGGGTACAATCAGGTTCTCATGGCTGAAGAAGACAAGCACAAGACTGCCTTTGTCACCGAGTGGGGCACATATTGTTACAAGGTAATGTCATTTGGGCTCAAGAATGCAGGAGCTACTTATCAGCGGATGGCCACTACGTTATTCCACGATTTGATGCACAAAGAGATTGAAGTGTATGTGTATGATATAATGGTAAAATCAGAGACAAGAATTGGATATATAGAAGCATTAGAGAAGTTCTTTCAGAGAGTTGACAAATACAACTTGCGGTTGAATCCCAAGAAATATGTGTTTGGTCTAACATCAGGAAAATTACTGGGACATACAGTGGGAATGAGAGGAATAGAGGTAGACTCTGAGAAGATCAAAGCAATCACAGAGATGCCAGCATAGAAGACAGAGAAAGAAGTCAGAGCATTCCACGGGAAAATTCAGTATATCAGTCGGTTCATCGCCAAGTTGACATCAGTATGTGAGTCTATCTTCAAACTGCTGAGAAAAGACCAGCCAGTGAAATGGAATGAGCAATGTCAGACAGCCTTCGACAAGATCAGAGAATACTTGGTAAAACCTCATGTATTGAAACCTCTGAGATCGGGCAGACCCTTGATATTGTATTTGGCCATAGAATCAGAAGCACTGGGGGCAATGATGGTACAAGCAAATGAGACAGGGATAGAGCATGCAGTCTACTATCTCAGTAAGAATATGCTTCCGTACGAAGCCCATTATCAAGAAGTAGAGAAGATCTGTTTGAAAGTAGTATGGGCGTCCAGAAAATTGCGGCATTACTTCCAATCTTACAAGATCTAGGTAGTGGCAAAGGAGAATCCCTTGAAATATCTGCATTCAGTGCCTTCGTTAGTGGGGAAGTTGGGCAGATGGTTAGTGTTGCTGACATAGTTTGACATTGAGTATCTCACCTCCAAGGTAATCAAAGGGCGAGCAGTGGCAGAGTTCCTAACATTACAACCTATTGAAGGGGATCAGTATAAGTTTGAATTCCCAGATGAAGAGATGCAAGCAATAACAGTTCAAGGATGGAAAATATATTTCGACGGAGCGGTGAATTGTAAGGGAGCCGGAATGGGGATTGTGATAGTGTCCCCCGAAGGGGAAACCTTGCCTATGGCCAAGAGGTTGACATTTGGGGTAACCAACAACATGGTCGAGTATGAAGCATGTGCTTTTGGATTGACTGCACTGATAGCCTTGAAGGCTGAGAGCGAGGAGGTCTACGGAGATTCGATGTTGGTAATCCGATAAATTCAGGGAGAATGAGAATTGAAGGAAGAACGGTTGAAATCTTATCTTTTTCACCTCAGAAAGTTGGCACA
The DNA here is from genome assembly GCA_019454045.1 of Zanthoxylum bungeanum. Taxonomy (NCBI): domain Eukaryota; kingdom Viridiplantae; phylum Streptophyta; class Magnoliopsida; order Sapindales; family Rutaceae; genus Zanthoxylum; species Zanthoxylum bungeanum. Next base: position 8,367 of record SKCR01038627.1, read on the forward strand.
ATCTATCCCCGATTGTAAGTTTCAGCACTTGCCGCGGGAAGAGAATCAGATGGCAGACATATTAGCTACACTTGCAGCAACTTGGGAAAATCCAGAGAAGTTAGTAATGAGACCATTGATACTGACAACAGCAAGCAAACCAATCTATGAGACAGAAAGAGTTTTGGAAGTAGAGATCGACGATGGTAAACCTTGGTATCATGACATTCAGAGGTATCTGGAACACAGAGAATTCCCAGAAGGAGCAATCAGAAAAGACAGAATAGCCATTCAGAAGTTGGCTTCTCAGTATGTGATTTTGAAAGGAGAATTGTACAAGAGACAGGTAAATGGCGTTCAGTTGAAGTGTTTGAAAAAAGAAGAGGCTCAGAAGGCAATGGAATAAATACATGCCAGGGTATGTGGACCGCACATGAATGGATTGAATTTGTCTCGCAAGATTGTAAGACATGGTTTCTACTAGTTGACCATGGAGACAGACTATGCAAAGCTGGTAAAACATTGTCATGATTGTCAAGCACACGGTAATTTGAATCATTTTCCGCACACAGAGTTGCATGGGCTATCAGAGCCGTGGCCTTTCTTAGCTTGGGGAATTGATATAATCGGGGAGATTCGACCGAATGCATCGAATGAGCATCGCTTCATAGTAGTGGTAGTGGACTACTTCTCAAAATGGGTGGAAACCGAGTCATTTCGTAATGTTACAGCAAAGAAGATGGCAAAGTTTATAGCTCGAAACATCGTATATCGGTATGAGATGCCGCATCATATAGTGACAGATAACGGAGTTCAGTTTCAAGGGGAAACGAAGGCAATGCTACAGAGATATGGGATTGGACATCAAAAGTCATCACCTTACAGACCGCAGGCAAATGTGGCGGTTGAGGCAGCCAATAAGACAGTAAAGAAGATATTAGCCAAGATGACAGAGAACTGCAAAGATTGGGCTAACAAGCTACCGTATGCCCTATGGGGGTACAAAACATCAGTAAGAACAGCAACATGAGCCACACCTTACTCTTTGGTATATGGAATGGAAACAATACTGCCAGTGGAAGTTGAGATACAATCCTTGAGGGTATTAGCAGAAACAGAGTTACCTGAACAAGAATGGGTTGCACAGAGATTTGAACAATTAGCACTTCTGGATGAAAAGAGGTTGAAGTCCTTGCATCACATGCAGATATATCAGAAGAGACTGGTCCGAGCATTCAACAAGAAGGTGTGTCCTACTAAGATCAGAAAAGGTGATTTGGTACTTAAGCAGTCGAGGCCGTCGACAACAGACCCAAGAGGAAAGTTCAGACCTAACTGGGAAGGACCCTACATAGTGCAGAAAGTATGTCAAGGGCTACCCCCGAGAGTAAGTTTAGTCGAAGTTCTGGAACATGTTTCACCTCCTTCAGGGTTATTGTATACCATGCATTTTTCTGCAATTGAATTTCACTAATTCCCACTATCTGAGAAGAACTGGTATTTCCTATCTTCACTGCTCCAAAGTGTCATGCTTTGTATGTTGTGAAGAAATCCATGTGAGGAGTGACATGGTAGGATGCTGCAGTGTCTACCACCCACTCGACATCCTGAGTTGCATGGTGAATGAATGCTTCTTCCTGGCCGGAGCATATAGCTACATCTCATGTGGTAACTACTAGTGTCTCCGTATCATTTTTCTTCGGATGGTTATTGTCTTGTCCCTACTCTCGCTGCAGTTTCCGACAATTCTTTAAGTGGCATTCTATGTCGCAGTGGAAGCACTTGTATATAGGCTTTCTCCTGTCCTTGGATTTGCCCATACTTTTGCTTATGCCTCTCTCTTTACCTTGATTTTTCTCATGTTGTCTTCCTCGATGCTCCGAGACAAGGGTTTCTGTTTGATCTGAGCCCATGTATTTTCTTCTGGCTTCTTCATTTGACAAGGCATCTTTTACCATAGGCATGGTAAGTTTGCCTTCTGGAACTGAGTTCCTGAGAGTAACCACCAGTATCTCCTAGCTATCAGGAAGAGAATTGAGTAGCAAGAGAGCTTGAACTTTGTCTGCCAGTTGCATGTCTATTGCAGACAACTGGTTCACCAGGCTTTGGAACTCGTTGGTGTGTTTTGCAACGAAAGTTCCACTCCGTAGCTTCAGGTTCACCAAACGCCTCATGATTAAGTCTTTATTCCGAGCTGTTTTGGCCTGGAACATGTCTTCCAATTTCCTCCACATTTCGTAAGCATCTGTATCATGTGCTACGTGGTGGAAGACACTGTGACTGATCCACTATCTAATCTGACCCATAGTTCTGTTATTGAGTTTATTAAAATCATACTCGTTAACAGATTTTGGTCTCACGCCTTTCATCTCGATAACATCAAACAAATCTTTACAGTGTAAATAATCTATCATCTGAGGTCTCCAGAGGGAGTAATTAGTTGCTGTTAGCTTGATCATTGCACCAGAAGGGGAATCTTCTATTTTCATTTTAAGTTTTAAAGTTTAAAATGAAAATAGGTTAAAATCGGGACTGAATTTCAAAAATCAGAGGTCACCGTTGTGTCCGAAACGGTCTAAAATGGTGGATTAGACATTTCGTTGGTCCAAATTCGACTTAGGGACTGATTTATAAATTTCTAAAAATTATGGGGCTAAACTATAAATTTAAAGACTTCATGGGGCTCAGAGAAATTTACCATGATTGCTGACGTGGCTGACACGTGGCTGCTGACGTGACAAAAGTTAGACCGACTTGATGACGTGTCTGACACGTGTCGATGTCGTGGCCGATGATGTGTCGATGACATGGCAGCTGCCTGTGTGATAACGTGTCGCTGATGTGGCAGGGTAGGCTGGTGTGGCACTGATGTGGCGCCACGTAATCGTCTTCAACCTTGGATCAGCACGTGGGGCGCATGTCGCGACTGGGGCTCACTCTCCGGCGCGTGTGGGCTCCTCAGACCTCCGTTTAATCGCCAGAAAATACCACCGAAATCGTCTCGACGTGAACTAGCTGATGGTATTCTCAAAAATGATTTTTGACAACTTTACCGGAACCCGAATTTTCCGAACCGAGTTCCGTTCTTCAGTTTTACGACCCCAAAGTCGAACCAAAGCTCCTGATACCACTTGTTGTGATTCTCTGATCACTCTAGAATGTGTTTGAGGAAAAATCGAAATCGTTTCTATTACTTTCAAGAATAGAATACAAGTGTTTAAACTTTACAAATCAAAAAAACCTCACTTAACACTCTCTCAACACACACTTTGGGATGCTTTGAGCTTACAATCAAGCTCTGAATTTATAGCCAAAGTTTGGCTCCACAGTGTCCACCAATCACTCCATAATTTTACGGAAATGTAACATCTCCACCTAAAGGTATTTTGATATTTTGCACCATTGTCAAAATGTGGTGATCTCTCTTTTGATAATGGTGGCACAAATCTTTGAAAAAGGTGGCATGATGGGAACCTATCCTTGACAATTGTGTTCATGCAAATAATGCAAGTTGGATATTACAGGAAGATCCACTGCCCACACCTTCAGTCAAAGTCTGTGATCCGTAACTGATACAGATTCATCATTCCAACAATGATGTGTATTTAACAAACTGTCCACAGTTGCATCTTCAAGCTGCCTAGGAATTGAAATTGGTCTGAATCGATAAGGGCTTAGAATCCAATTACTTTTAGAAATTTTAATCAACTTACCATCACCAACTCGCCATCAATAGAAATAGTCAATAGTCATAGATTTTATCCATACTTTAAGATAACCAAAGTTAATTATTAACTCAATTTTATTAAGAATGTTATTTTTCATATTTGTTATCTATTTTATAGTTTATATATTAATTTTTGATTAATGGGGGGTAATTTGATATACATTTGGTGATATTTTAATAAGAATTTTTTATCTCTTTCATTAAATCTAATTTTTGGACAAAAAAATTGTATTTAATATGAATTTATGTGTTTGATAGCATTTTAGTCAAGTTATTCTTTTAAAATCATATCATACTATCAATCAAATAAAAATAAATTATTTAAGCATACCATACTATATCATTTACCCAAATATGATAACGATAATTACAGTATAATATCATACCATATCATATATTACTAAATTATAGTGTACTTTATTCAAATAATGTATTAGGATTTTGCTTTTGTTTTTGGGGAAATTTTGAGAGAGAAGATGGAGGAGGCAGAAAGTAATGGGGATGCTTTAGAGTTTAGCATAAATTTTTTTTTTTTGGGGTCTTATTCAATAAGTTTTGTTCTCTAAATATTTGTTTAATATTTCAATATTAATAATAAATCACTTCACAAGACACTCACTAAAGATATGGTAAAGAGAGGGGAACAACTTCTCATACCTTATTCTTTTGCAAAATGTCTAAGGCCTGTTGGAGGATTTTTCTAACTTTAGCAATCTGGTTCGAGAGCTCAATGGTAGTTCGGTGAGACACAGTTTATACTCTTTTGCCTTGACTTTCTTACAATACAAACAATGAATCGATGCATGTCAATGCATTGTAAAAGTGTCAATGACATATCCAACCAGAAGTTCAACTGAATTCTGGAGGCCACAAAATCCGATCTGAGATACCAAATGGCTCCCTCTCTATCGGCACTTTATGAAGATATGTAAGGTTTTTGGGTTAATGTGGAACTGACATTTATTGTTTGTGTCCTTATGATATGTGATTTATCATCCATTCTATTAATATCATATGTCAATTTAGGCGACACGATAATATTAGTCAAGTGATATATTATTGTATGGTATAATAATCACATTTTACTAATAACTTAATTTAAGACATATATAAATATCGTTGACTCTCATAATCGCAAACGTCTTTTGGATTAACGATATTCATCTGACATAATGTCTCGGGACATACACATAAAATATTGATATAACAATGTGTAGATTTTTTTTTTGAATCGTTGGAAACCCCGTTGCCAAACCACCCCTTTCAGGTTTAAGCGGAGTAGGTAAAACCCACAACTATCTCAGGCTCTTATAAGAAACATAATTCTTGGATTCGAATCCATGACCTCAAAGTGAGATTATGAACCCTACACCACCAAATCACGCCCATTGATGACAATGATGTGTAGATAACAAATAATTTTTTTATTAATAAATAATAAATTGTATTACAAACAATATACCTTAAACTATAATATCCATAACCGATTTTAGTGCATATATTCTAACAAGATATAGTAGTAAAATAAAAAGGTTTATAAAAGTATAATAATAAAATATAAGGTTGTAAGTGTGAGCATATTATATAAAGAAGATTTTTCTGCTATGGGTACAACTACTGCCAAAACTATAATCATCAACATAAATATTTCCATATCTATCTATATAAAATTAAAAATTAAAAAAATTGTTCAATTAGGATCCAAATTTCAAATTTTACAATAATGAACAAAACTAGAGAGTAAATAGTACCAGGACACCAGCCCTTTACAAGGGGTTAAGAGCCCAAGAAAAGTGGGGTACCCCCTCCATCGAAAGAACGGCAGACCAAAATCTGCTGCCTCCCCTATGGTGGCCTGCATTGTCCAATCAACTCGAGTAACATTACCTTTTATCTTACGCGTAACGCCAAACTTTATTATGCATTTGTATTTGTACATGCAACGTTGTGCTTTGACTTGTCGCTTTGTTTTGACTTTTGACCCAATACTTTTTGAAAAAAGTAACCTAATTAATTAAAATTATTTACAATATTAGCCGATTTTATTAATTCAATCGAAATAATTCAACCAGTTGAATCAGTGATTTATTAAATTTTTTAAATCAACGTTTCAATCATCAATCTGATTTTTAAAACATTACTTAGGGCAGACCCGCCAAGCATTGGGATGGCAAATGTATTCAAATCCGGCTAGTATCCGCATGGATCTTTAAAGATCCGGATCTTAAAACATTCGGATCTGCATTAAAAAATACATATCTATATTTATTTTTTAGGATATGTACTATTCGGATCCAAATATAAAATAAGGAAAAAGATACAAAAAAATAGTTTTATTTATGATTTTATTATAATTTTATATTTAAATTTAGATTATATTGGATGAATTTTAAATTGTCAATATTATTTTAGATGTTAAATTTCTATTATTTATATAGAAGTTACTTTATTTTAATTTAATTATATAAAATTAAATAATTAGAAAAAAATTGAATTTTTTACGAATTTGAATATCCGAGAATCCACACAAATAGTACTCACATTCGGATCCGTATATTTTTTTTATCCAGGTCCATAAAATTTAATGCGAATCCATATCCGTATTTTACTATCCCCATCCTAACATCTCACACCCAAATTCATTTCGAAACTCCACACTAAGGGGTCTCGAATTTTATGATCTCAATCTTTGAGTGAGAGATTGAGACCAAAAGGGCATGTGGCCCTCCTTAATCCATACATTGTAGCGTTTTCATAATCGGATTGGTGATCGAATATGTAATTCAAAAGGTTCAATGAGTCAATGGTTCGATTGGTTGAACCATTTCAAAAAAATAAATAGAATCGGCCCACGTCATGGATATTTTTATTTAATTAAAATTATGAAAAATATTATATTTTACTTTTTCATTTTAAAAATAAAAAATAAAAAATTTGAACTAGTCCGGTCTGGTTAACCAATTCGCCCGAATTTGATCGATTTTTTTACTACCCGATTTTTTTCGATTAACTGAACCGGACTCGTGGTCGGTTCCCGATTCAACCGACCGATCTGGTCTAATTTTCAAAACAATATACATTTGTTCTTTTGTTACTATATATTTTCTTATATGATTTGGGGTGTTAATTTGGTGGGTTTGATGAGGATTTATTTGATCTAAATTAAATATTTAGAATATAATTTATAAATCATAAATAATTATTGAGAATAATTATTAAAATGTTAAAGTTATAGTGATAAATTCATAGTAAATAATATATTTGATTCATTACCATGAGTCGACTCAATCTGATTTTTTAAAAATCTAAACTATGATTTACCCGGACTAAAAATAATTTTTAAATTTTCAAATTTACACAACCCTAATATTGCCTCCTTCTTCTTTTCTTTCCCATTTTTTTTTTTTTTTTTTTTTTTTTTTGCTAATGGTGTCTAAGGTTTATCTTTTGTATTTTATGGGATTTTTTAGTTGGATATTTTACTTACTAATCATGCGTGACATACGATTAGGTGAGTATCTAAAGTGATGTTTCTTATTATACCAATACTAAAGTAATACTAGTTTATTCATAATATTTATTTGCCATGCACATTGTTGGTTATGGGAAGTTGGGTACCATTCACATAAGTGGCTGGCTATATAGTGATTGGCCTAATCAGCATGATATTTGTAATTATTTTGACGGTTGATCAAAATTAGAAATCTAATATTAATTGTAAATTTATCTCTAAGTTTAATCTAAATATGAATTCTTCAACAAAAAAAGCCTAATGTTCTTTTTGATCAAATAATATAATAATATGATTTTTAAAAAAACAACCACACTTTAAAAACTCGAACATACCCCTTAAAACTCACCCTGAGGTTGGTTAAGTTCAAACTTATTGCTTGCTTTCATGAAATTTTAGTCTTAACTTTCGTTTTTTTTTTTTTTAAATTGACCGATGACAATTAAAATTTCCTTCCATTCAAAGAAAATTACTTATCTTTTTGTTTTATTCAAAAAGAAAAGTATTGTATTTAAATAAGCATTGATTATAAATTCACATCAATATGAAACATTTTGTTGATGAGGATTTCTGCAACTAAGGTATTTGTACAGTTCGGCAAGGACGGAGAAGGAATTCTCCTCATCCGGAGGCCCATCCTCAGAAGATATATGTTGCTCTTCGACCCAGCGTAGAGCTCGGGTCCGGTTTTTCATGTATAACCGACCAGAGAATGCAGCATGACACAGACTTAAGAGACCGACAACATCAGAACCGAAGCCGACCACTTTAGACCGGTAGCTCGGTTTGGTTCTGTCATACTGACCGGCGTAAACACATACGTATAACGCAAGCGCACGTATCGTTCAAGTAGTATAAAAATATCGATCCCACGAGGACTTAATTCCTACTATTGTTATTAATTATTGATACTATTTATTTACAAATATCTAATTAGATGGAGAAGCGAATGATTGTTTGATTGGTGAAAGTGGTTTTGCAAAATAAATAAATAAATAAAAAGACAAAAGAAAATACTAAGGAAAATAACAAAAGACACAAAGATCTAGGGTTGTGAATCATTCTAATATCTTTTAAAAGATGAAGTAATTATTTTATGTTTGTGTAATAAATCAGTTTACTAACCTGGAACACTAAATTATGTAAAAGCCTCTTCCGATGGTCAGACACAAATACCCAGTTTAACCCAATTGAACCATATGTTTATGTCAACCAAATTATCTGGATTCATTAAGTTTAAGTTCTAATTATGGCTACCCCCGCCCGACAGGTATATTCCTATCATGTAAGGAAATCTATTAAAGGGTTATCTATCCTCAAGGAAAATCGTGGGCTATTAAATCTAAGGTTGAAACCTAAAATCTCTATGTCTAGTTCATTTTAGATTTACCACATCAATCTTATTGTGATCAGACAATAAGAAGCATTAAGCTTAAGACTTAATAAGTAAACATTTAAATTACCCAAACTATAAAATAACCCCTTATAAACCGGTGATATTAGAATTCATCACAACCCCAGATAACTAACACATAACTAGGGCTAGTAACAACTTAAAAGTAAAAGACATAAAGTAAAAATACTGAAAAGTAAAATACATAAAGTAAAACTGAAAAGTAAAATAAAATAAAATGCTAAGGTAAAAGGAATTACTTTTACTACTACTAATTTAGATATCTCCCATAAAATAATATATAAACTTATGATTCTTTCTCCAACCAGCCATATAGGCGGTAACCTGATTAAGTCAATTAAGTCCAACCAGCCATAAAGGCGGAACCAAAATTAAATTACCAACCGACCAATCTGGCGGTATCCTTTATTAGTCAGGTTTAAATCAGATTAAAATGAATTACCAACGACCAATCTGGCGGTATCCTTTTTAAGTCAATATTTTAAATAGTGAATATATTATTTTTAAGGGAGATTAATCTAAATAGTTACAGTAAAAGAATTACCTTTCACCATAGCTGGGAAGTTACCTCCTCATGGTAAATAGTAAAAACTGTAAAAAGTAAAAAGTAAAAATTAAATTACTATTATCACAAAACGTAATTAAAATTATTTACAAAACTAAAAATTAAAAAAACTAAAAAACTATAAACTAAAGAATCTAGAGAGAGAAACTCTCTCTTTAGAAAGAATAGAAGAGAGAGAATGGTGCACTGAATTCTGAAATCTCGAGCTCAATTTATAGGCGCGGATAAGCTTCCAACGTCGCGACGCCAAGGCCTCTGGCGTCGCTACGCCAGCTTCTGTCGACGTGGCAAGCTCTGGTTCGCTGGTTTGAAGATTCTGGATAAGCTGATAAGGTGACACGTGGCGCGGTGGTTGGGCTTCAATTATTGTGACACGTGGCGGCTTCTGATTGGTCGCTGAGATTCTTATCCGCCACGTGTCAGATAAGGATTAGATAATCAATTATTGATGCTGACGTGGCGGTGACGTGGCGACGACGTGGCGACACGTGGGAAAGAGACTGTCGGCACCGTAGAATTGCGACACGTGGCACTTCCTGATTGGCTGATGATGACGTGGCGGTGAGGTGGCGATGTTGACTTGTTGACTTGCTGACGTGGCTGATGACATGGAATGACACGTGGAACACGTGGCGATGATGACTGTCGGCACCGTAGGATGCTGACACGTGGCACGGCGCATTTTAGCAGATCGGCTGTGATGGTGACACGTGACACGGCGCATTTTAGCAAAGTCAAACTTTTCTCAGATTCTAATTTGTGGACCCGGCGCATGTTAGCACTGTTCGGTGCATTTTAGACGTCGCGACGCGGAAGGATTGGCGTCGCGACGCGCTAAAGACCAAAATATCCTTGTTGACGCCTTTTTGTCCGTTTTTGCCCAAAATTGCCTCCAATGCTTTCCAAACTTTATTTATCTGCAAAATAACACAAAATACATCAAAACGTTCACAAAACTCGAGAAACTATACTAAATATTAGGTTAAATGAGTGGGAAATAGTGATAGATTTACCACTCATCACATACCTCCTGGAACAAGTTGACGAGTTCGGATATTTCGGGTCAGGACGGGAATAGTTTGGGAAGCTCGGCAGATCACTTGACCGACCTCTTCAAGACCGACCTGAGATTAGAATAGATTGGACATTTCCCTCCGACACATGTCGTTATCTGGAGAATCATTACAGGCTGGCATCATTATTATTGCGTGTGGCAGTTGATAAAACAGAGTGATGTGACAGGCCGTCAGGCGGCAGGTTTGCTTTCGGCGACGACAGTCTTGGGGCAGAGAGCTTGTCAATCAGTCGGAGACCACGCGGGAAACGTCATAAAGCTAGTGGAACAATGTTGTAATTCTCTGAGTATATAAAGATGAGTTAAATTCATTTGTAGAGGGATATAGAAGAAATAGATAACGACTATTTGTAAAAAAAAAAAAAAAAAAGATAATATGAGCACTACTTGTATAAACTTGAAAGGAAAACAGCTCGGTTTCGATTAGACCTCACTCCAAATAGGTCGGCCAAGTTAGTTTCGGTAATAAAAACAACCCCCACCACTTTGTGCCCGTGGACGTAGGCTGGACTCGCTCCGCCGAACCACGTTAAAACCCTATTGTCGATCTGTGTGTTTATTTTACCTTCTGCTAAGTTTGTTTTTGGTCTCCTCATAACCAAACAAATTCAAGGTTGAAGGAGGATTGTCTCGGGATGGTTATCTCGAAACTGTCCCTGGACGAAAATCACACGTCAACACATTTTTATGTTAAAAAAAATATTAATTATATTTCATTTCACCTCTCTCAAATCCTAAGTCTATTGTTTTCATGATAAAATTAAATACTTGTTGATGATGATTTTCGGACCCGAGAAACTTTAAAATATGAAAAAGGGTATAAAATGATTTTTCACTTATCAAACTGGAGGTCCAAGGTTTTGATAAGGATTAGAGTCCGGGCAGAAGGGTCCGGGACCGAGGCGCAGATGAAGACAGACCTGATGAGTAGGATCAGATTCACTAATATTTATGCGGATGAAGAATGACCTGAGGCTGTCAGGAGAGCTGTTTTGTGCTTGTAACAATGATAATTTAGTTTGAAGTAAGCCAACTAAAGCACAATCATATACACCCGAAGCAGCTTTATTAGAAATAAAGAAACATATGAAGGTGATCACTAGAAGATATAAGCCAGATACCTATAATTGGTGTGACGAAGGAGTTTAATGTTGGCTTGACCATTTGGAGAAAAGATATAAGGAATTGGGTATTAGAAGATGGCTATATAGGAAGCTCATGAGCTTTCAAACACTTGTCAAAAATGTTCAGGAAATACAAAGAGAAAATGAGGGAAGTGAAGGAATCCCGACCCGACCTGGTAAATAATAGAGGAAGAGGATCCAGTATCAAGCACCTTGATATGCCGACCGTGTTGGGATTTCGGGCGATGGGCGCGGCGGAAGCGCGGTTCGGGCGAAATCGTAATTTCAAAACTTTTCAAATTACCGAATAAATTATTCAATATCTAATATGAATAATTTATTTATATTTCACCTAAACCTATTTATTCGATATCAAATAACGACATAAATATATATGAAACGTCGCGAAACTTTTACGAAAAATATGTTTCCGTAAAATGATGCAAAACGCGTTTTTGACCGAACCGACCACCCGACACTTATGAAGACTGCCCAGGTCAGCCCCAATAGTGTTAGGGCAATTCATGGGCTGCCTGAACAGTGACGAACTCACTGTTTGGACAGCCTTCACCCGGTTGGCTCAAAAGTCACCCGGTAACGCCGTTTTTCGCCGTTTTCATTTATTTCAACTCTGAAACATTTTCCGGCAATTGTTCCAACTCCCAAAACACATCCAATACATTCATAAGACATCAAATTCATCACCGAATTTCTAGTTTATTTAGATCTGATCCAGAAACCGAAATTATTATTTTTCATGCTTTAAATCCAATTTTTCAATATTAATCAAATTAATCTCAACACCAACCAAAGTCACCACACATGAACTACCCAAGAAAAATTCTAGGCATTACAAGAGTGGTCATAACACTCTAGAATGGCAACATGTCATCAAATGAATAATTTGGACAAATATTACAATAATACTACCCAGATCACTTCACACATGCATCATAAGCTTCCAATCCATCATCCACAACCAAAAGCCCCAATTTTTCAGAATTGAAAGAACCCTAGAACCTTTCTAAATCATCAAGAAACAAAAAACTAAATTTCCAAGCTTAGGGTTAAAGTATATTACCTTTAATTTCTTGTTTCATAAGCCTTTTTTCTTGATTTTCCTTCATTTCTTCTTGGATTCTTCAAACCAAATTTTGAGACCCATTTTTTTAGAGAGTTTCGGCCATGGAGGGAGCTTAGATGATGAAGAAAACATTTTTTCCTTTTTAATCCTCTTAACCGACTTTTCAAGGGCAATTTTATCCATTTTTATATTTTAATTTCATTAAATTAAAATAATGATAAGATAAGCTTTAATGTGGCCAAATCATATTTGTACACCTAAGCTCAAATAAATCATGCCACATGTTCCAATAATAATTAAACAAATTTCATAATATTTATGGAAAAAAGTTTAATTAATTAATTATTCAAATATTTAACAATTAAATATCCAAATAATCAATTAATAATATTATTATTATATATGTATTTTTATTTACAATAAATAAAAAATACATGTATTTATGGCATGTGTCAAAATCTCATTTGACGAATAATTAATGTGTATCTAATTGTATTATGTATCAAATATAAATACATAATAATTACGATTGGGTAAAATCCCTTAATGCATGTGTTATCGTTTAACCGATTAAACGATTCAAATTAAATCATTTAATCCGATGAAGTATTATGAATAATCTGTATTATTCATATCGTTTTGCCGAAGTGCTCAACGAGTACACTTCATATTGTGGGACTCTCTAAGTTTAGGTTTATCCGTCACGAAATCCAATTTCGTGTCCATAATCCACCAACTCATGGATTATGACTACCACAGATAATCTCGCTAAACTATGCAAGTCGAGGTCATTGCATACGTATAATCCATCCATCACAGGCTATCAATATTATACTTGGGGTATAGATAAAAACGTCAAATCCGTTCGGTATAATATAATCGACTTTCAATTTACGATCACTTAATAAAACTCGGAACTGATTTCCGATGTTATACCATGGCCATGGATTTACTATATCGTAAACATGTGCGGATGCCTATGCCTTGTACATAGGACTGACAGATCCTATCTTGATACGCACTGGATATCATGAGCATCAGTCCACACCCAACGAACAGGCGGATGTCTGATCTAAATAGATCGGTGACGTGACTGCCATCAAAGTGTGGAGGATAACTCATATATCCCACTGTGGTATCTCAAGTCGAATGACTACTATGCTCGCTCAACTCGAGAAGATTCCTATTGACGTTGGTGTACCATCTATTAGGAAATCTTCAATGAGTCGTTCAGTGTTTATCAGATAAACACCTACATGTCTATACGAGTCTCCCGAGACTCATGGTTCATTGGGATAAACCATCAGACCAAGTCACGATATACGACATGTACTGGTGTTGACGGGTGATTTTCGTCCCAATGGCAGTTTCGAGATAACTCTCCTGAGAAAATCCTCCTTCAACCTTGAATTTGTCTGGTTATGGGAGACCAAAAGTAAATATAGCAAAAGATAAAGAGAACACAAAATTGACAAAGAGAGTTTTAACGTGGTACGGCGGAGCGATTCCAACCTACGTCCACGGGCACAAAGTATGGTATTGTTTTTATTACTAAACCGAGCTCGGCCGATCTGTTTTCAAACGTGATCTAAGGAAATCCGAGCTGGTTGTTCTCTTCGTATTGTTTCTTACAAGTATTGCTCAAATGAAAATTTTTACAACCCTTACAAATGAGATCAGCCTTCCCTTATATTCTAATGAATACACGACACTGTTCCCATATCTTTATGACATCAACGCTGCAGATTTCCGACGATTTGACATGCTTTCTCCCTCAACTGCCTCGCCGAAAGTAAAGCTTACCCTCTGATTTCCTGTCACATCACGCCGTAAAAGTACACTGTCATACTTTGTCATTAATGATGACAGTCTATAAGATCTCTAGTATGAAAGTAGATTTCGGAAGGAAAAGTACAAACTATCCTGGTCACGCGTCGGTCACCAAGAGGTCGACCAATAGACTTGCTGAACTACCCAAACTGTTCCCGTCCTGACCCAAAATATCTGAGCTCATCAACTTGTTCTAGAAGGTAAGATAACCCCAAACCGAGATACCGGACTAGTTCGATTTGATGTTGTCGGCCTTAGGCGTTCGCACCGCGTTGTGTCCTCTGGTCGGCCAGATCTAGGAAATAATGTCTGGACTCCCTTACTATCCGAGAACTTACTGATACCTCCGAACATCTTACCCTTCTAAAAAGGAAAATTTCATCTCTGCCCTCACCGAACTGTTCGAATACCTTGGTTGCAGAAATCCCCATCAACATCTGTCCCCTAGTTCTCGGTTCAATGAGTGTACGAGTTGGTACCGTGAACAACAAAGTTGGAAGTGTACTGATCAGCCAGTGAGTGGTCGGCCTCAGGAACCATGTAGAAAGCTGCCCTGACGCCGAATCAGGTCATCCTCGGTATCTTCATGTGCTCCGTCCTCACGCCGATGACAGGCACCCGTTGGGACGTAACCCGACCCCAAGGTGAAAAAATGGATAGCCTCAGCGGACTTGATCCAGCCCCGAGCCGGTGGAACCGAATAGCCTCGGCGGAACGAATCCAACCCCGAGCCGGTGGAACCGAATAGCCTCGGCAGAACGAATTCAGCCCCGAGCTGGTGGAACAAAATAGCCTCGGTGTAAAAAATCCAGCCCCGAGATGGTGGAACATAATAGTCACGGCAGAATGAATCCATCACCGAGATGGTGGAACAGAATAGCCTCGGCGAAACAAATCCAGCCCCGAGATGGTGGAACAGAATAGCCTCGGCGGAACGAATCCAGCCCCGAGCTGGTGGAACAAAATAGCCTTGGCGGAACAAATCCAGCCCCGAGCTGGTGGAACAGAATAGCCTCGGCGGAACAAATCCAGCCTCGAGATGGTGGAACAGATGAGACTTAATCAAGAGGGAATATTTTCAACCTCTGAGGCTCTGCGGATCTGGGCGCATGAGTCTCATTGCCGGGCATCAACAAAAACAAAAAATAGAACAAGACAAGGTTAGCACAATGGATGTGACTTAACACATACTCCACACAGACCCAAAAAGGTAACAAGTCGAGTGCCTCGAGGCAGCGTCCTGCCTGGTGCCTCCCCAAAACGCAATTCTGAATCTTACAACTCAACCTCCCGGCTAGCCGGGCTACGGGTCGGTGAGCGGTTGAGACCCTGAGGGTAGAAACCTCCTCATGCTGGGCGGCTCTGGAGCCTGCAAGCGCTATGGGGCAGAAACCTCCACATGTTATGCTTCTCCTAATCCGGAGCGGTTAGGCAGATACCCCACAGGGGAAGAAGACACCCCGTGTGTGCCATCTATTGGGTGGTTCTCAGCGGTACTCACCAGCCAACTCGCAGGGGAAGAAATCTCATTGTGTCCGGTTTACCCGAGACCACAATGGTCATGAAAGCCATTTGGCTGTCCCCATGCCATGTGCTCCGATGGTTCTCAACGGGATTCACCAGCCAATTCGCAGGGGGAGAAACCTCTCTGGGTCCGATTTACCCGAGCTATTCCTCAAAAATACGAGTCATGTGGTAGTAACGCTCAGGCCTCAGGGGTTTGATAATGACACCCGAGATTGGCGTGTCACGAGGGGTTCACACGTTTCCCATATGCACTTCATCTCTTGATGTGTTCTGGATCCTCAAAGGTGAAAAGAGTTAGGTTGGAACACTTCCACCCGAGGGTTTGATAATGACACCCGGGATTGGCGTGCCACGAGTTTGGTGCCCTTCCTAGCTACCGATCACCCCTTCGCATCGAGCACACCCCAAGAATATTGAACACGACTTTCTCATTCAATTATTAAACAAGTAAAGTGGACATGTTTTAAAATTCAAAAGAGAGAGTCATATTCATATTCATGGGATCTACCACCCTTCTTACAACTCTTTGTGGGTCATTTTGAGAGAGGCTCTACAATAATTTCCCGGTTCCGGTCGGGTCACCCAATGACTTTACAGCTTGAAGAAAAGGTCTATTGGAAATACTTCCTCAGCATCTCGGCGTTCCAGGGCTTCTTGAGCCGAGTACCGTCCAACTGCTCCAAAATATATGTACCCGACCTTACTATCTCCACCACTCTGTACGGCCCTTTTCCATTTGGCACCCAATGAACCTTCTTCGGGTCTTCGAGTATTCAATGTAACCCTCATCAAAACCAAATCTCCATGGAGGAAGGACCGAGCCTGAACCTTCTTATCGTAAAAATGGGCAATTCTCTACTGATAGACAGCCGCTCTCATAGCCGAATTCTACCATTTTTCTTCGATTAGATCGAGATGATTCCTGACGAGCTCTTCATTCTGTTCGGACTCAAAATGCCGGACCCTGTGGGTGATTATCCCGATCTCTGCCGGAATTACTGCTTCACAACCATAAGCCAAAAAATGAGTTTCCCATGTGGAGTCTTGGTAGGTTGTCCGGTGCGCCCATAATACTTCCGGTAACTCTTCGACCCACAGCCCTTTACAAGATCCGAGTCGGGCCTTTAGATTTGCCTTGATTGTTTTGTTGGTAGCCTCGACCTATCCGTTATACTTGGGATGAGCGGGTGAAGCAAATCTTAAGGTAATTTGGAGGTCTTCACAGAGCTTCCTGAAACCCTTGCTGTCGAACTGCTTCCCATTATCAGTGATGATGGCCCGGGGAATCCCGAATCGGTAGATGATACTATTCCTTACAAAATTTGTCGTCTTCTTCTCTGTGATTGTAGATAGGGGCATGGCCTCTACTCATTTGGTGAAATAGTCGATGACAACGATGACATACTTAGCATGTCCTCCCCCTATTGGCATCGGCCTGATGATGTATAGCCCCCACTGGGCGAACGGCCAAGGGCTAACTAGAGTGGTCAGCTGATCCGCTGGTTGATGATGAATGTTGGCATTCTTCTGACATCCATTACACTTCCGAGCTACCTTCATCATGTCTTAATGCATGATCGGCCAATACAATCCCCGCCTCAGCGCCCTGTACGCAATTGACTGCCCCCGGCATGACTCCCACAAATCCCTCCGTGAATCTCTCTGAGCACATAATCCGCTTCCTCGGTCGCAAGACATCTCAAAAGCGATACGGTGTACCCTCTTCGGTACAAGACTCCTTCAACCAAGCAAAATTTTGAGCTTCGGTACTTCAACTTTCTGGCCTCCTTCTTGTCTTCAGGTGTCTCCCCAGTCTCTAAGTAACTCATGATCGGATCCATCCAAGAATTTTTCCTTTCTGTGTCTACCTCCATCACCTCCGACTTCCCAACACTCATTTCCTGCAAGCAGATCAAATGGACGGTTCTAGGCTTCTCTGATTTAATTGAGGACGCCAGCCGAGCCAGCGAATCTGCCTGATGGTTGCTTTCTCGACCGATCTGCTCGAATTGCACACTACCCATTTCCCTAGTCAACTTCTTCACCTCGGCCATATAAGCCATCATGTTAGGCTCTCTGGCCTGAAACTCACCATTTAGCTATTGGATGGCCAGTTGAGAGTCGCTCTTCACAATCACATCTCTGACACTCACCGCCGCACAGAGCCTTAAACCGGCCAGGATGGCCTCAAACTCAGCTGTTGGGTTCTCTAAGAATATGCCAATGATCTAATAAGCATAAAACATGTGAATACTCGAAGTAAGAAAAACAGAAAAATACTTACAACGATCGATTGAGTGGATGTAGAGAATATCAAAAATTTCCTCATTTAGAAGTGCTCCAAGATCTCCTTTGATTGTATGTTTGATTTAGCTCCAAGCTTGATCTTTGATTCCAAACTCTTAGGAATGGTTTCCCTAACACCTTTGAATGACTCCTTTAAGTGCTAGCTCTCTTGAAATTTTGCAACAAAATCTCTAAGATAAGGAGAATGTGGTTCGACCAAGGGAGAAAAACGGAGGAGAGAGTTTTCAAGTTTTTGTGTTTTTGTTTTTCCAAAAAAACCTAATACCAAAAAGTCTCTCAAATTTTGATATATGCTTTTCAGAAAAGCTAAAGCAAATTGTTAGAGGGAAAATGCATTTAATGCCTCCAACTACTCTCATCAATCAACTTTGACACTTGATGGACAAGTGATGTAAGTTGGTGGGACCCACTTTAATTCAAAATTCAAGTGACTTGCTCAACACACTTCGGGCTCGGGTTCGTTAATTCCGAATTAACAAATTTTCCGTTGCGACTTAATTAAATCAAATTTAATTAAATAATAATGCCTCGCAAAATTATTATGAAAATCGCTTACGAATTAATTCTAAACTAATTCGTTCGCCCGAATTAAAATCTAATTTTAATTCCGTTTTGAAATCTAATTTCATTTAATATATCAAATATATTATTTAATCGATTAATTCCAAATTAATCATTCTCTCTCTACTATTTGAATTTTATCCCAGATAAATTCTCGTCGTAATTAATCCCAAATTAATTTTCTCTCTCTTCTAATTAATCCCAGATTAATTATGCTCGAGTCAAACGTCATCGGTGAATCTTCGGGAAGCGACCCATGAGATTCCTGGATATGTTGGCAGTAAATTCGGTCGTCGGACTATCCGAATACGTGCGTACCCGGTACCATGTTCTTATCGATTTACAAGACACGGTTGGCTTCTAGCAAAGCATTGTCCCTACCAAATTCTTTTGAAATATTCTTTTAAGGAATATATAATCTTTGTCAGGCGTAGTATATGTAGTATTGCGTATTGCGATCAAGTATCTGATGTCAATGCAAGGCCTGGGGCTGGAATAATGTCTGCCCCGTACGAAGCATGTATCGGATCACAAGCAACTAGTCTCTATAATCGGATTATCATGACCTTGTCATAATATCCCAATAGTTGCAACATAATAGAGAACCAATTTTGTATCCATACGTGATCATCATCTTTATATGACTGAAGTGATACTTCCATCTTGACATCACACCCAATACACTACGATTCTCAATAAACCCAGAAGAGGCGTACACAGAACCTGTTAAAGCTCCGGACGACCAAAACCAAAGCGTATTGATTGTCACAAGTATTAGCGATGCAAGTCTCAGGTTAAAACCAAATACACCTACCTTGATGCGGATTTCCATAGACACATAGTCATACTACCAATGGGATTCCGAGGGGTATATCCAGAGCGTAACTGTTCCCGTACCATCGGTAAACACAACCTCATATCACACTTGCATAAATATACATACTTAAATATATGATAACTATATTGTTACGCTTCCATAACACGCACAAGTGCAATACTAGTCTATTCTGCATTATCGATGTCCATTCTCGATAATACTACGACTATGGATATTTAATGATTAAACATTGATGGATTGATACTGTCTCATATCTTATAATCCGGAACTAATCATAAAGACTTTTATCATTTATATATTTAAGTAATCTAATTACAAAATGATAAAATAGCAATTTCCATTGTCACATAGTTAATTTGTATAAAAACCACAATGTCTTTTACAAATAGTGACGCTATGGGTCATAATTGTCCAACATCAGCCTCGTTATTTGTGGCCTCGAAGGCGAACCTCATGGCACATACCACCTCCTCGCCATCATTGCTCCGCAAGACAACCATGACTCTACAACCTTGTGAACTGACCGAACCGTCTACCGAAAACTCCCACACGGTCTTCGAGACTTCCAAAATTTGTGAACTCGGCCACAAAATCTGCCAGAGCCTGCCCTTTTACTACCGCTCACGGCAGATAGGATATATCATGCTCACTCAGTTCCACCGACCACTTTACTAACCGACCCGAGACCTCCGGTTTATGCAAGATCTGTCTCAGAGGATGATCGGTATAGACCCCAATAGGATGAGCTTGGAAGTAATGTCGCAGCTTTCGGGCTACCGTAACCAAGGACAAAGCCACTAGTTCATGGGCCGGGTATCTGATCTATGTATCCAGCAAGGCCTTGCTAATATAATACATCGGTCTTTGGATCTTATCGGCCTCCTGCAATAGCACCGAGCTTACAGCATGTTCAGAAACAGCTAAGTACAAGAATAAAGTCTCACCCGGGATTGGTTTAGCCAAAAGCGGATGTTGAGCTAAGTATTGCTTGAGCTGCTGGAAGGCCTCCTCGCACTACGCCGTCTAGCTGATCTCCTTCTTTGCCTTCTTGATTATCTTGAAAAAAGGATGACACGTATCGGTCGCTCGGGAAATAAACTGATTCAATGCAGCCACTCGACCCGTTTAACTCTGCACCTCTTTGACCGTCTTGGGAGGTTTCAATTCCAGCACAGCTCGAATCTTCTGCGGGTTTGCTTCTATACCTCGTTCACTGACCATGTATCCCAGAAATATTCCCTACGCTACACTGAATGTGCACTTCTCTGGGTTCAGCCTCATATTATGCTTTCTTAATAGCTCGAAAGTCCCCGCGAGGTCGGCCAAATGATTCACCGGTTCCTTGGTCATCGTTATCATGTCATCAACATATACTTGCATGATTTTTCCGATGAGGGGCTTCAAAACCTTGTTCACCAACCTCTAAAATGTAGCCTCAACATTATTCAAACCGAAAAGGCATCACCTTATAGTAATACAGCCCTCGATCTGTGATAAAAGTTGTTTTCTCCTCATCCTCGGGATGCATCTTGACCTGATTATATCCTGAGAAGGCATCCATGAAACTGAGCAGCCCATGACACGCTATCGAATCTACTAGCTGATCCATTTTTGGATTTGGGAAACTATCTTTCGGGCAGGCCTTGTTGAGATCAGAGAAGTCTACGCACATCCTCCACTTCCTACTGGCCTTCTTTACTAAGACTACGTTCGATACCCATTCCAGGTATTTCACCTCTCTGAAAAACCAACCTTTAACAACCTTTCCACTTCGGCTCTTATCGCCTCGCAATGTTTCTGATTGAATATTCTTCTCTTATGCTCGATCGGCTTGTGAGCCGGATCCACTGCTAAATGGTGGTTGATAAATTTGGGATTTATCTCGGGCATGTCGATGTGCCCCAAGCAAAAACATATGCATACTGCTTCAAAAACTTCAGCAGGTCCTGCTTCAGGTTTTCCTCCAAACCCGCTCATACATTTATAACTTTTTCTTGACTGAAGAGTTCTACTGACTCCAACTCTTCAGCTGCGCCCAATTGGGCAAAATCTACGGGCCGTGGATCTGGAGACTCGACTGTTTCCTCCTCCTCTTCCCTTTCTCTCATCTTCCGGCTACCTTTATCAACATAAAGAGTCTTATTTGAGACGGTAGCGAAACAACTCATAGCTATTTTCTGGCTTCCACACACTATCCCAATCCCAGCTCGGATGGGAAACTACAATTTCAAATAATAGCATGACATGGCGGCCTTTGTTTTCATCATGAAAGGCCGACCCACAATGACCTGGTAACTGCTCATACAGTCTACCACTGTGAAATCCATCATGATCGTCCGAGTGCGGGGGAAAGTCCCGATCATCATGGCCAACTGTATTCTTCCCATGGGAACGACTGTTGCTCCTCCAAACCCATACATGGGAGTCCCGTCTTGGGTCATAGTGGCGAACTCCACCCCCAGACCATGCAAGGCTTCCTTAGAGATTATGTCGACCGCACTCCCCGGATCCACCAAGATCCTATCTACCTAGGCCCATCTAATTAATGTTTTGATTATCAGGGCATCGTCAAAGGGAAAACTCACCCATGGGCATCCTCATATGTGAACATTATAGGGACCGATCGACCTCTATGAACCCACAGAGCCTGCTCCGTCACCAATACCTCCGATCCTCGAATCCGAATGTAATTCTTCCTCGACCAATTTGAATCTCCGGCCAGTGTCCTTCCGCCAGCGATGATATACATCTTTCTATACTCCTGTCGTTGTCGGGTCGCCATGGCCCCTTGGTCGATGTAATCATTCAGATAGCCGTTCTGCGCCAGGTTTTCCACATGCTTTTGAAGGTCCTTTCAACCTTCCGCCATGTGCTCCCTCAGGTTATAATGCACACAATAAGATTTCTCACTCTTCTTCTCCATCAGATATTTCCTCAGATCCGGCTCCACCAGAAGGCCCATACCTTGGATTTCCTTGACGATCTGAGCTAGCGGCTTGTTCAAAGGTGTGTACCCTGGCCCTCCGGCCACATGATTTACTTACGCCTGAACCCTTCTCTCATGTGGTACATTGCTATGAGGCATTGGTCTGAACTCCATTTGTCTCGGAGGTGGCTTCCTCAACTCTCTGTCCGGTCCCCGTGGTAACTCCGGCCTCACCATTTTTTATTTTTGAATTCCCCCCTCCGGGCGACCTTATCTTTTTCTTCCATTAACACAAACTTTATGGCCAACTCCAGGGTAGTGGCGTAATCCGAGATGTCCTGAACCCTCAGGTAAGTCCATAATTTCCCTACCTTAAGGGCCCACTTGAGACTTTCCAGCGTCTCTGATGATTCGTACGCCCCGACCCCGAGTACTAAATTGTGGTATCTTACAATCAAATTCTTTAGGGGCTCATCATCCCCCTGCTTCATCAACCTTAACTCTCATACTGTCTTCTTTGGGACACATGCTCCTTTGAAATGTCGGACGAATGACTTCCTAAGTTGAGAGAAACTGCTAATACTTTCCGGAGTCAAACTTCTAAACCATAAAATTGCGGACCCACTCAGGGATAAAGGGAACACCATGCAGATGGCCTCTCCCACCATTCATTGGACCTCCATCAGCAAAACAAAACTTTCAATGTGGGATTTAGGGTCGGTATGGCCCATGTAGGAGCTCATAGACGGCATAGTGAACCGCCTAGGAAATTCTGCTGACAAGATTTCTTCTACAAAGGGAGATGCCGCCTCCCCGTCCCAACTATCTCCTTTATCTGCCTTCAAGTTATCTTCCCACTTTTTCATCTCCTTTCTAAACCAAGCTTTCATATGGTTGTCAGTTGCCTCGCGTTGTCTCCCGCAAACTTCTTCACGCCCGCCACTCCGAGCACGATGTGTTCTGTGACTAGATGCCTCTCAATCCCCTCCACCGTGTCTTCTATATTCCCCCTCTTAGAGCGTGGACTATTACTGGAGGACTCTGGAGTCCGTCTCTCCTCTTCTTCTTCCCGCATTCTTTCCGCTCGCAAGGCTCTCGCTATCACAACCGACCTCACCCACTGGGGATCCTTCCTTCCGGGCTCATCATCTCCGCTTAGGTCTACCACTACTTCGCTTCCTTCTGTTATCTCGTTTCTCTTCTGACTTTGACCAGCTTCCAGCTTTTCATTATTCACTTTTTCTAATTTTTCCAGCTTCTCTAACATGGTCTTCATAAGAGCATGGTTCTCCTCTCTATCCTTTCTCATGATTTCCTCCATTTTTTCCATCCATTCAGTTGTTGAACTCTCCGACGATCTATAGTTCCCGTCTTCTGCCATCGTCTTTCCATGCAAGTTGCTTTTTATTCTTTTCCCCACAGACGGCGCCAACTGTTGACGGGTGATTTTCGTCCCAATGGCAGTTTCGAGATAACTCTCCCGAGACAATCCTCATTCAACCTTGAATTTGTTTGGTTATGGGAGATCAAAAGCAAATATAGTAAAAGATAAAGAGAACACAAAATCAACAAAGAGAGTTTTAACGTGGTTCGGCGGAGCGAGTCCAACCTACATCCACGGGCACAAAGTGGGATATTATTTTTATTACTAAACTGAGCTCGACCGACCAGTTTTCAAACGTGATCTAAGGAAATCCGAGCTGGTTGTTCTATTCGTATTGTTTCTTACAAGTATTGCTCAAATGAAAATTTTTCCAACCCTTACAAATGAGATCAGCCTTCCATTATATACTAATGAATATACGACACTGTTCCCATATCTTTATGACGTCAACGCTGCAGATTTTCATAGATTTTGGAAGAAAAAGTACAAACTATTCTGATCACGCGTCGGTCGCCAAGAGGTCGACCAATATACTTGCCGAACTACCCAAACTATTCTCGTCCTGACCCAAAATATCCGAGCTCATCAACTTATTCCATAAGGTAAGATAACCCCAAACTGAGCTACCGGACTAGTTCGGTTTGATGTTGTCGGCCTTAGGAGTTCGTACTGCGTTGTGTCCTCTGGTCGGCCAGATCTGGGAAACAATGTCCGGACTCTCTTACTGTCCGAGAACTGACTGATACCTCCGAACATCTTACCCTCCTAAAAAGGGAAATTCCATCTCTGCCCTCACTGAACTGCTCGAATACCTTGGTTGCAGAAATCCCCATCAACAACTGGTCTCAACGGATTTTACTAACTGACCCGTGTTAGTAAATCTTGACCAGGACCTTTATATAAGGATATACATCTTATAGTGCATTTTCCAATGTCTATTACAAACTACGTTGTAATTGCGCACTACATTGTAAATCCTAGGGTCTTTGTCTAATATACACGTATCATTAAACCAGATTTAGTTTCGATCTAATCATAATTAGATATCTAATCGTAATTAGATCGAATAAGTGTATAAAAAACAAGGGGTGCTACCACTAAATAAGTAATATTATGGAAAATGAAATCGCTCGTATTTATGAATCAGACATAAATACGATCAGGATTAGCACTCTGAGCACCAACCCTAACAGACCGAGGATAGACATCAGGTTTGCAGTATCGTGCTTATGTACATATAACATAAGCTCTATATGAAAGTTTGAGCCTCCCAAAAAATTGATGAGATGGGAGTAGACTAGAGGCTTATCCCCTGACACACGGAACAATGTCGGAGTGATTGAAATGTAAGCTGACACATGGGAAAAACGTGTAACAGTGGGCAAAAAGGCTGGAATGATGAGTTTTCAGATGACAGATGATGGTTGTGTCAGACGGTTAGAGCCACTGTTTGCAGAGCAATTGGGGAAAAGAGCATGGGCAATGATGACAGGATCACATGGCTAACGTCACGAGCTGGTGTAATAGTGGATCTAGACGTACTATATAAAAGGGTAGAAGACTCAGATTTAGGGGTTCTTCCTTTGGTTGATTAATCTATTATCTAGAAAATTGTGCATTTCACCATTTGTAAAAGCTCTAAAAATCTTAGTGTTAGAGAGATATAAAACAGATCGATTTGACCCGAGCTTATAATAAAAATTTCATTTTTTTGCATCTGTGGACGTAGGTTGGAGCCACTCTTTGCCGAACCACGTTAAATCCTTTGTGTTTTTTGTGATTTCTTGCTTGCTTGCCAAGTTTACATTGGTTCCCAACTAATCAAATAAATTCACTGCTTGTGGGAGGTTTGTTTGAGGAGTAAGTTCCCTGAATTATCGGTGGAACGAAAAATAACCCTCAACAGTACTTAATTTTTTTATATTAATTAATTAACATTTTAATACGTATTTGTTATCTTTTTGGGTTAGTTTGTTATATATTTTTTCGTATAACGTTCATTACCTACAATGATAAATCTATATCTAATTCATCGATAATGATATGTATTTTTTTTTATAATCGAGATGTTCGGATCAACTTACGTGTACCTCGATTAATCCTTAAGATAATGATATGTACTTAGGTTGAGCCAGAGAATAACATAATCAGTGTATTTTATGTGGTGAATTTTGTAAACCAAATCCGAAAAATAAGAAAGAATAATAATAATAATAATAATAATACTAAAACAAAAATGATAAACTTATTCACACTCTTACTCATATTTATCCCAACTCTCTCACTGTAGCTACAATGAATTACTATAGTTCACTATAGCTACAGTGAAAGAGTTGAGATAAGTGTGAGTAAGAGTGTGAGTAAGTATATCATTACTCATACTAAAAAATATGTATGATGGTGATAAAATAATTGACAATACTATGCACGAACAGTGTCGGTGTTTTGATAATAAATAATGTAACTGTTCATGAACAATGACACTATTTATGTCGTCATTCTTTCCCCAGAATGTTTGATTTATTATTAAACAAAATAAAAATATCAGGCTTAACAAAAACACCAATAGAAACAAATTTAAAGGAGAGCTAACTAGCTCATTAAAAAGGGAGAGCTAACTAGCACATTACTCACTATCAAATTAGTTTTGATTATACAAGCAACCAAGTAGTCAAATTATCTTTGTATGTGGATATATATTTTTTTTGAATTGTTGGAAATCCAGCAGTCAAATCATCTATTTCGGGCTTCAGCGAAGCAGATAAAACTTCCGACTGTCTCAAGGTCTTATAAGAAACGCAATTCCTGAATTCGAATCCATAATCTTAAGATTAAATCACGAGCCTTATACCATGAAGCGACGATATTGAGGACTTGTATGTTTACACTTCTCAAATCAAAGGAAAAAAAAAAAAAAAAAAACAAATCAGGAATAGTAACGTTAGAAGAATAAATTTGTGATTGTGATTTTTTAGAAGAAGAAATTTGTGATTGTGATTTTTTATTATTTTTATTAATTATATATAATTTTTGTGTGGATTGGTTGGTCCAAAATTTTTGGATGGCACCTTGCCTCATACGAATAGTAACGTTATAACTTTAAACATTGTCAATATACGGCCCATAGTCAGTTGATTTGTTGGACCAGTGGTCCTCATTCATCATTGAAATTTGACAAGAAGAAGAAAAAAAATTGATTCATGAAAATTATAAATAAATATAAATAATAATAAGAGAAAAAGACATTTGAACGCCAAAACTTTAAGAAAATAGATATTAAACCCGTTTTAAAAAATACATATAAACCTCTATCCATTAATAAATTTTGTTAGTTAGGATGGAAATATAAATATTTAGTATATTTACTATGGCATTTCTCACATGTCATTTTCATGTTAAATTAATAAGATATTATCATTTTTCCACTCGACTTATATATGAAAAAATCTGAAAACTTTAAATAAGTATAATTTTACACTAAAGTTTCATTAGTATATTAATTTACACTTTTGAAGTTTAATTTTACATTTAAAGTTTCAGTTAGCGAACTAATTTATACTTAAAAGGTTATAATCATTGTACTAATTTACATATAAAACATTAAAAAGTGTGGATTAGTATATTGATTTAAACTTTTTGTGTAAAATTAAATTTGTTTTAAATTTTATAGTTTTTTCATACATAAGTCAATCTTATGTGTTATTGAAACAAGAAACTATAATAGATATATGCATAAATCCCACTACACACATCAAATAAGTCAAGATTTACGTTATAATAAATAATCAAACTCGCATTATTCAACCGTTAAATCTCGTGGGATCCTCAAGTTAGAAAAGATTTGTTCATAGGTAACATCATTTGTTATAATGGTTGGTTTAAGTATTAACGGGACCCTTTTAAGAAGTGGACCACAAGTTGGTGAAGTTTCACACTAGAGCTTTATTATCAGAAGTCGTTTTTGTTAAACACTTTTTGCCTTTCATTTAATGGTGGTCGTGGTCCCAGATAATTAAAACTTCCAATCATACTGTTGGTAGGGGCATTGATCCGACGGCTGTGATTTCATCTTGATCTCAGAGGGTTTAATATGGACAAACACTTGATATTAAAGCTAAATAGGGGACCAATTATTTTGTGCCACGCATTAGCATTAGATCCTGACATTGTTGTCGGAGGCCCATTTCTAATCTCTGGCGAATTATTAAGAATCAATATTTCTTTTTTTTTTTCCTGCAACAATGCTCAGGATTTGTGAATTTTTAATACAAAATTTAAATTTACTGCCCATGCTATGAAAATGTCCAATACTTTAACATATATAATATTATAGTAGATTGTAATATTGAGAGTATTATTTGTTGTCCCACATGAAAATTGTAAAAAGTGAAAACATAATTTATGAAAATGAAATTTTTACTTTGTATTAATATTTGACCATATATATTAGTATATATTTATATGTCTAAGATTTGCTTTATTGGATAGTTGATTAATTTATTAATTTATTAAACAATATTTAAATTTTAATATGAACCAATGTGCTTTTGTGATTCATTGCAACAATTGATATTTAAATTATTTTGTGATTCATTGATTTGCAACAATTGATATTTAAATTGAAATCTAACTTAGATTAGATACAACTGTTAGTTTAAAAGGTATATTTACACAAGTTACACAACTTCTGGACTTGTATCTCTTCAATTTCTACATAAACATAACTCCTTGTATTATTATCTCTTTTTTCTGTATTATCTTCTTCCCTGAAATTCTTTATGAAATCATATAATTGCTTATCAGTGATTTCGTTGTTGTTGTTTTTATTTTGTTTTATATATTATCTTAACTTGATAATAAATTAGGGACAATAATTATTCATAGAAATATGTAATACACACCTCGAAACAATTATATGTTCTTATTATATTATAGAATGATCCATTTCATTATTTTATTCAACATATAAATGATCCACCTAGTGACTTTGTTCATTGTATATATGTATGACGAGTAATTGAAAGCATGACATAATTTTATAATATTTTTAATTTAATGTTGACGTTTTTAAAATGTGACTTAAAAATAGAAATTCCTTAAATTTTGGCCAAATTTTGAGACCTCAATCAGTATTTTTGTGTGAACTGTGTCAAGACAACCTTTATTTGTAATTAGGGTTGGCAATAACACGGGTTGAATTATGATTTATCATTTCCGATTCCATCATATTTATACAATTAAGACAAAAATCGTTCTAAACTCATCACATTATTTTTTCGAAATAAAAAATTATCCGTCTTATCTTATCTCATTAAAATCATATCTAATTGTCTCGTTTTCAAATCATGATTTTATGTCTCTAACCGATGACAGGAAAATTGCCCATCCTTCCACGAGATCTTAAATAAAGGCCCAATAGATCTTAAATGAAACTTAATTGGGCCCAACCTAAAAGGCCCATAATGACTCAGCTAGCGTCTGTTGGGCTCGTTCAATTTAAACGGGTCCTTAAGACATGCATAAATCGCAGAACGAAACCCTAATTTTAGCAAATCCTTATTAATAGCTAGTCATCTTCTTCACTCCTCTAGCGAATTTCGACGATGAGCTAAGTTAAGTTTAATAACGCTGTTTATTTATTAATTAAATTGATTCATTTTGTTTATTAGCTTCATGTGATGAGTGAATTATTATTATTATTATTTTTTTTAATTTTAATTTCCTTTCACTGAAAATTTATTATTGTATTTAAGTTATTTATTACTTGAATAAAATTGGTTTGAGCTGATGATGAGAACATATAGGCATGAGCTGCAACAACAAATTTTTTTGCGCTCCGTGTAGAGTAAATTCTACTCGGGTTGTTGTTGCAATGAAGAATGTGCTAATATGCTAATCTGAGGCTTTTAGCTCTTTACAATTTCATGTAAAAATTTTATTTTTATTAAAAAAAATATATAAAATTTACTTGATGTTATTTGTGTTATTTAAGAAGCAATGCATATAAGCTTTGGGATATATCAATTATCAATGAGTTAGGTTTATAAGTTTCAACTGAAAAAAAAGAAAAGAAAATGGTTTTTTTTTTTTTTAATTCTATCAGTACAATGTCATGTTTGTGTGGTATTGAACGGCTGAATTGAGAACTTTTGGACATGAGCTCCAAAAACATTTATCGCACCACTGGGTAGAATTTCTACACAGGGGTTATTGTTGTGACGAAGAATGTGCGAAAGTGCCAATCCGAGTTCTTTTAAGTTTTATGCATTGATTTAATCACATTGTTTATATATCTAATTTAGACCTTTTGACTTAAATCTTTGCTTAGAGCTGAACTCAATGTTATACTGTTATTCGCATTGCCTTTAAATGTTAAAGCTAAATTCACACTGTTAGATTGTTTTATTTTAAATTTGAAAATGCTTTGAATGTGTTTGTACTAAATTGATTCATTCCATTATCCTTTGCCTTGTTAATTGCCTCTAATAAGCTCTCTTGGATTTCTTCTTTACTGGAAATGATCTTACCAGTGGATTTTTTGTTTATATCAATTTACTTCATGATCCTCAAATTGATTTAGAAATGAAGTCTTCTTTCTTATGTATAGCTCCATTTCTTTTGAGCTATTGAGTTATTATTTTCTTTTGTCCTTATTTTGTATCCCTTGAATTATCTTTAATTACTTATTAACACTCAACATTTGATTTGTAGATCTGTCATATAATCAGAAATTCCTTCTCAGTTACATTAAACAGGAAGTGAAGATCCGATAGTCAAATCTTTTTGATTTAACAGTCTGATATTTTAGGAGATTTCTCTCTTTATTATGGTGTGATGGTCTCATACACTGCAGTGATTGTAGTTTGAGCGAGGGTCGTAGATTATAAGAATTATGGATAAAATTTTATTCGAGGCATCAGCAATTGTATGTTTTTGACTTGCACAATTGAGAAATGAAATTTAACCAATTTTACCCTTATATGTTATTTCCTCTTCTAGTTTGAACCAAGATTTGTTCATATGCTGTGCTCAAATTTTACTTTTGTAAGGTTTCTTTTAATACATGGATGTATCCACATGGGACCAACCCTGGTCTCGGCTCGGTTTTGAAAAACTTCAAAATGTGATTTCAATGGGATGTATTCAATTGAGATTTTAAAAGACTATTTTGGGTTAAATAAGTTTTGTGGTATTCAATTAAGATTTTTAAATAATCTAAAAAGTCTTGAGGTATTTTATTAAGACCATTATGATTTTTTTTAAAAGAGTGTCCAAATCTAGTGGTATTCAATCAAGATTTTAAACAAGTAATAAAGTCTTATAGTATTGAAAAACTTACTTATTTTGAAGGAATTTTTTATATGTGTAATTGTGTGAGACTTTTTAGTAGAAAATATAAATATCAAATCATATAAAAAATCTTACCCAAACACATTAGACTTTTGATGTGAGATTTTTTTGGCTGTTAGAGAAGAGAAGATGAATAGACATGTTAGCTCTTTGTGAACAAAATACTTGCTTATTAGTAATTTCTTATTTTTTCAGCATGCGTAGTGCAGTTTCTTTTTTCTTTCCTACAGAAAAAGTCAAAGCTTTTAGTTCAAATTTCTTGTGAAAACAGATCCAAACGCATTGCACTGAAACCAAAATTAAGCAAACAATGGCCATGAATTCTCACACTGTTGAAAATATTAAAAAAATAAAAAATAGTTGTTTCAGTCTTTTATTTTTGATATTTTTTAAAAGAAAGTGTTTATTTGTTGATTAAAAAAATAAAAATTAATTAAGGTAAATTCGAATTCTAGCTTGAATCTGTGTGTTTTTTGTAAATTTAATTAAGGGTAATTTTAGTTGAAATGAGTTTAGGGTTTTCCTTTGAAATGTATATATTAATTAGCTTGTGTTTATAATAAAAGATGATTTTTTGAGACGAGATGGTGTAGTGTGTATTGTTAGCTTCAAGATTGTAATTTGTTGAACCTTAATTGTTGGATTAATGAATATCGATTTCTATTGGATTTTTGTTACAGGCCTACGTAAGAAGCAATAACAGGAGCTTGAAAATCTTACACCAACACAATTATTATTTTGTAGGATCATATATATTTTTTATACACATAATTTAAATGGGGGATTCATAACAAGGAAATAACAAATGAAAGGGCAAAGAGAAAGAGAACAATGAAGCATTAACATATTTTTGTATGTATTTCCTTTGTAATTTGGTTAAATTATTTTGGTACTTTGGTTGAACTATTTGGGTTATAATTTGCTTGAACTATTTTATTGTAATTTTCAAAAAAAAAAAAAAAGAGAGAAAGATATCAGCTTGTGTTAAATAGATGAATAATTATTGGTTCCATTCCATATAATTCCGGTTCTAAAAAAGTTACATTTTGATTCATGCTCGTTCAAAAAGAATATATAACTGTAAAGGTTGAGACATCCCCACCTAACCATTATGAAAAATTTAGCATTGACAATTCAGTTGAGGGTGACTTGGACGAGAATGGTCAAGGAAAAGAATGTGTCATTGAACTAGATAGATATTGCTCATAATCCGATTAAAAGTTGGTTGATTAACATCATAAAAGTAAGAAAATCTATATATGATCATTTCAAATCTATAAATTCTTATGATATAAATTTTTTAAAATCCAATAAGTAAAAAATCATGATTAAAAAAACTGTAGTAAATTCTTGTAAGTCATTACATTGTTAAATAATATTTTAAAATCAACTGAACTTATTTATTCATAAATGATCTTTTAAAATCTCAATTGAATACACCTCTTAAAATTCATTAATTTTTTTTTTTAATTTTATAAAAGCATAAGTTTTAAAACTACGTTGATTATCCAATTAATTTTGAAAAATTTCAAGTACAATTATTTGAAATTTATTTAGTTATTTTGATTTCATAAAAATCGATTACCCACACTTACAAAAAAAAATAGTAATAGTATAATAGAAGATGATGATTTTTTTTTTCAATTTTTTTTTTCCGTAATGCTATTTCTTAAAAAAAACAACTGATATAAGTATATTTTAAACTAATATCTTTTAAGTTATTCATCTAAAAAAATCTACAAATAACAATTAAAAGAAAGCTTTAAATTTGTTTCATAATCTCACTGATATCGATTCGTAATTATTATTGTTACTTCTCCACCACCCAACGCCAATCTGAAGCATGAATTGATAATAAAACTATTATACATCATTTTCATTACATGGATTCCAGTTGAATAATAAAAGTCACTTTGAGTGATGTGACAATTTGATTGATTGATTTGAGTGATTGATGTGGTGGTTGAAAAGACATTAATGGGCTTTTGCCTTTTGACTTTTTGGTAAAGGGAAATTGAAAAAGTGGTAAATGGTTTTAATTAATTTTGGAAATTATAAAAACCTATTACATTTCTTTTTCTTTTCTCTCTCCCCACTCTTCTCCTTTACAGTTTTTCTTCTCCCTCTCTTTTCCCTCCTTTTCTTCGCACGGCTTAGAGCCAATTTCTTCCCCAAATTTTCTGGTTAGACCGAAAATACTAAGAAGAAGAAGAAGTGCTAGCACACCATGAGTTATACAAAGGTGATAGGGAAACGAACTCTTGAGCTTGGAATCAATTTTGGAGCTTGAAGCTTGGAGCTTCCATGGAGTCATCAATGGCCGAATCTTGGAGGAGTTTCACAGCCCAAAACCGAGCACCACAGCAGTTCAAGGAGGCCACTGCCGAGCTTCAACAAGGAGGAAGAAGTGGTTTGTTCTTCGTAGCATCCAAACCGATCAATGCGAGTATGTTTCCGCCATTCTCCTTTGATGTATTCATGCGTTTTGTGCTTGATTTGATGATCCTTAGACCTAATTAAGAAACCAACATTAACCTCCCGACCTTGAGAGCCCATTTGAAACTTTCCAAGGCCTCTGGGGACTCATACGCTCCGACCTCTAAAACAAGGCCGTGGTACCTATCGATAAAGTTTTTCAAAGATTCGTCATCTCCTTGTATCATCAACCTCAACGACCCCATCGTCTTCCTCAGTATACACGCCCCTTTGAAATACCGCACAAAGGATCTTCTCAACTGCTCAAAGCTGCTAACACTCCCCGGGGTCAAGTTCCTGAACCACAGGCTGGTTGACCCGCCCAAGGTCAAAGGGAACACCTAGCTGATGGCCTCTTTGAACATTCCCTGAATTTCCATCAACAAAATGAAATTTTCAATATGAGACTTGGGGTCCGAGCTTCCTTTGTAAATATCTATGGAGGGTAGGGTGAATCTTATTGGAAATTCCACTGCCATAATTTCCTTCGTGAAAGAGGATGTTGTCCCCATATCTTGGTCACCTATTGATCGGTCTTTCATACTTTCCTCTTCCTCATCTCATTCCGAAACCAGCTCTTCATCTGGTTCTCAGAGCTGCCATGATCTCGACCTCGAGCTTCCCGGCATCTTCCACCCCGGGCATGATGTCCTTCGCAGCTGGGGACTTCATTCCCTTCCCCTGAATATCATCATTGGTGGCTCTCCGTGAAGCATGGACTGTTGTTGGAGGATTCCGGAGTTCGCCTGCCTTCCTCTTCTTCCCACAGCTCTCCCACTGGCACAGCTCCGACAATGACTAAATATCTCATTCCAAAGGTATTTCTCTTCCTATTATCACCATCTCCACCTGCTCCATCGATCATTTTTCCCCTTGCACTCTCTTCTTTTCTTTGGATGACCCCCGCTCCCCTATTACACCAGTTTTCTATTCCAACTTCCCCAACTTCTCCAACATGGTCTTCATGAAGACTTGAGTTGATTCTCTCTCCTTCCGAGATTTTTCCCTTCCATTCCGGATGACTTCTTCCATTTTCCATCCACTCCATCGTCGAAGCCTTTGAAGATCTATGGTTCCCGTCTCCTGCCATTTTCTCAACGTGTTTGCTGTTTTTAGTACTGCTCTCCACAGACGGCGCCAACTGTTGACGGCTGATTTTTGTTTCAGGGGAAAATCGATAAACTCACTCCTCGAACAATCCCTTTTCGACTGTGAATTTGTTTGGTTTGTTGGGAACCAAATGCAAACTTGGCAAAAGATCGAATACACACAGATAAACAAATGATTTAACGTGGTTTGGCGGAATGAATCCAACCTACGTCCACGGGCACAAAGGAAAAGAAAGCTTTTATTACGTGGTCGGGTATGACTGACCTGCCTATCACCCGAGCTCGGCTGACCGACCTCTTACAAGCTCACTTTTTACACTTAAGTTTTTTCTGCTCTCTATTACAAATTATACGTGAATGGATTTTGCTAACCCTTTACAATAAATTCTGAATCCCTTTATATACTAGGACAAACTCTATTGTTCCCCTATCTTATGACATCAGTAACATGAATCTACCATTAATGCGATGGCTCTTTTCCCTAACTGCTTTGCCGAAAGTAACTCTGTCACCTGACATCTCTTTAGACCAAGCTACTATTGGCCACTGCCACACGCCACATGCTACCTCCAGCCTATAATCTGTCATTTCTCATAGCGTGTGCTAGAAGATAAGCCGTTGACCTACTCCGGTCACATCAGACCTTTTGGAGTATGCAAGTTCCCATGTAGGACTCACGTCACTTGGACTTGATCATATCATCTCCACTCCGACCTGCCCTACCAGGTTGGGTCGGATTCGAGGCATTAACTCCGCTTTGCTCTTCTGAACATCTTTCCAATTCGGGTCATGATCTTCTCAAGGTACCATATCTGGTCGGACATCAAGTGCAATCCATTGTTGACCTTCTTGGCGGGCCGTATGGCTCAGCTTTTGGGGCTGGGCCCTGAGGCTTGGAAATGAAAATCTCATTTACACCATTTCTCGAGATTATAACTTCTTGGGGCCGAAAACCACCATCAACATAGTTATTGTATTATATATTATAATATGAATTATTAAAAATAAATATAATAAATTTTGAACGTGTCCCATCTAAAGCATTGGTTAGCCTGATTATGCTCAGCCCAATGGCCAAAAGAAACAAAAACAAGTGACTATGTTGTGTGGATATAGCTTTGAATAGTTGTTGGAAGGGAGATAATTCCATTCCCACATTATTGCAAGGTTAGAATGGTAGGTTTCCATGTGAAAAGTTGGTTTGACTCCATCACAAACCTTCATTCCTAAGTATTCTATCTTCTAATATTTATATATAGTTTGTTTGTGCTTGTAAAAAGTATCCCCTGTGAGTGTCTGCATTCTGAGTTAGACGTCTGTGTCTTGGGCATTGACAGTGGTGGCTGCATCAGATTCAGAGAATTGACAATGGGACCCGGCGGACCTGGCGGACCTGGAGGACCTGGCGGACCTGGCGGACCTGGAGGACCTGGATTTGGTCCGGAGGACCTGGATTTGGTCCGGGAGGACCATGGGGTCCTGGCCCTGGAGGTCCCTGGGGTCCTGGATTCGGTGGGTTTGCAGATGGTATATGTAATATGGTGGCCACATGGTAAGTTAAATTTGATCTTATATCAATCATCATCATCATCATCTATGTTTGAGTTGTGACCAGCTCTACATCTTTTGATATGCAGCTTGTCCTGTCTTTGCTGCTGTTGGTTGCTACAAGATTGTTTTGGTGCACGTCGAGGCCCATATGGTCCTCCTGGCGGCCCTCCGTTCTGAATTTGTTTGTGTGATTTTTGTCTTCTGTTGTTTGTATTATTGGCCCGAACAAACTCTGTTCATTATTATTATTAGAAATATGTTATGGATGATTAACTATTATACATTTAAATGACTTGTTCAACAGCACTTTAAAATATTTAATACCGATCAACCACAGGCACTGTTAAAATATTTACTAGTGATTAGACATCAGGCGTTACTAGCAAATAAGTAGTTCGAATTCAGGAGATGTATTTTTTTTATAAAAATATGAGACAATCGAGGATTTTACTTGATCCGTTTAAGTCCGGATCGGGTGATTTAACGGTTAATTTTAATCCCAGCCCAATACTACTTGGTAAAGACGGCCCAGCCCAAATTAGGACTTCGTAAAGCTGGCCCGAAAGAATCTGATGGCCCATTCAGATTAAAGTTCATATTTTTTAATATTACAGGAACTAAAACGTGTATCTCTAAAACTGGACGGACAAAGAAAACCATTTACGGAGAGGGACTAATTTTTTGGCACAATCTTAAAAGGACAACTTCAGAAAGAAAATTCATGCACGAGAGATGCACTCAATTAAACAAAATGCGAAATTAATCAATTGATACGATTCAAACTATTAGCTAACAGTTGAATAAGAGAGAGATTACAACAGAAACCCACCCCATTCAATTGACAATTGGGCAAAACCAATAGCAGGTTAAAGTAGACATATAGGAATATTAATCACAGGAAAAAAGTTTTGCATCACCGGCTTTTCATTCATTATTCACAAGCAATCTTAGTGTCGAAGCTGCTAAGACATATGGCGAATGCCTGGAAAGCTGAGATCGGATACTGATAATCCACAGTGAACACGTCTTTCCCCACTTTTCCAAACTGCAGAATAACATTCTCATGCTCCTGCCCAGCTACCCCATTCTTTAAAGAAGCAACCAGTTGAAAATTCTTAACTGAAGCAACGGTTACCCGTCCATTGAAGTTCAGACACCAGCACTGGAGTTGTTCGTGCCACCTCGGAGACTTGTTCTTCAACACCAACATCCCTTCTTTCTGGCCAGACAAAGGTCCAGATTGGAAATTTTCCATGCGGGTTGATTTTGACCTGAAAAAGGGAATGGAAGGAAAGCTATCTAGATTGCTGTGATGAAATTCAGTCTGTGCAGGGGCCACTCCTCCTGGCTCAACAGCGGAGGCAGGAATTGCATCCATAACACACTGCATCCTCCTTGGACCTCTATTTTTCAAATGTGTAAACTTTTAGTCAGAAAAGAAACAATATTATGTAACTGATGCTTGCAACTTATATATTATTTTTCAGCATTCACTTTTGGTGAAGACAAATGGAAATCTTGAAGCATCTCTCTTACCTAGAACCCAGGACATTTAACTCATATGATATATGGGCTACAGGATAGTTGCCAGCAGGGACTCTAGGAGAGACTTGTTTCATATTAACCTGTCTCGTGGAGCGACATTTAGTAACTCTTGCTTCAGCATTTGGAGGCTGCCCATCATAGATTGTGAACTTGGTGCCCAAAAAGTTGGATCTGTCATCAAGGAAACCAAGATGGTATTCTTAGGCCCCAAAGATAATCAAGAACCAACCAAGTGACAATAATGGATCCACATACCTTAACTTTCCCATGTAGGTGCCGCTCCATTTAGACACATCATCACAATTTAACGAGATAATGTAGTCAGTGCAGGTAGGGCGCCGACACTTCCTTGCAGCAAGAAGGAACTTTCCATCATCGTTTGTAGCTACCAAGAGATACATATGAGCAAAACGGTTCAGCAATTACAAATCAGAATCATACATGAAAGAAAAACAGATCATCTATTATACAGAAAATATCAAGAAGTTAAAGAAAACAAATATTAATAAACCCACAATATTTTCTAAAAATAAAACTAAACCCACAATATACCATAGCAAAACTCAATACACTATTGTGGATATGTGAACATTTGGTAAAACAGAGAAAATAAATATATACCAACACAATAAAATACACATTACAGTACATTGATTTTTTTTAATTTCTTTTTTATGCCGTTCACCTTGATTTAAGCTTAGGTATAGATAAAATAATTGGCTGCTACGATTCCGTTTTATGTAGCACTGAAGGAGGGTGCCCCTAGGACCAGGCTGCAGAACAAAATGGTTAAACAATTAGCAACAATAAAGAGGCACATGTTTCAAAAGTATCAAACTCATTAAAAATAAATCAATTCCAAATTCCTGCTACATGATTTTCCAGGAGAGAGAGTTCCATAATTCTATAATGCAACACTCCAACAAAAACCAAATGTTTAAAAAATCGCAACTACTGAAGGAGAGTTCTTTCAATAGGATGCACATTAACCTCTACCTTTTTAACATCACTATTCTCTAAAACTACAGGCAAGGTCCTTGAAATCTCTTCAATGATTGCAGAATGAACACTAATTCTTAAACCTTGGACAGCAAATATTTAATTATTTAAAAGGGCGAAAATAATTTAGTTTGCATATGTTCTCGACAGTTAGATTGTTATTTCCAGCTTAAAGGTTTTCTTTATTCCTAACATTAATTTGGCACGTCTAACTGCATGAATTTTCTTTTCTAGTCTGTTCCTAATACCCTAAAACTTTTGTCTCGATTAACAAAAATCTTAACCATATGTGACATAAGGAGTCATGTTGTAGATTATCTAATACGAATGGACAGCAAAATAAGAGAAGCTCGTTTCCGTCACATGGTTTATAAAATTCACCTAATTCCCTAGAATATCACTATCAATTACATGCCACCAAAACTTTAAAGCTAGTTATTCACATTCCGAATTGTACCAAATCATTATAATACAAGCAAGTTATGGACGTTTTGGATGTGAGCATCTGGGTTCCTGACAGAGAAAGTTAACCCAGTTCAATCTCCATATTACAAAAAAAAATATTTATGTTCTTCTACCATAGTTCAACAAAGCAATTCGATTACTTACCATAACCAAATATCCAAATCAAAAGGAAAGCTATTCATGGTCGGTAAATCATTTATAAATAACTTAAAAATTCAAAACCCAGAAAAATTCCACTTCTAACAAAGGATCTTTTTTAAATCATAAACAAAAAACATACAAGGGCGACACATGGAAATTAGGACATTTATTCAAATATAATATTGCTATAAGTTTAACGACTAGGCAACATGAACAAACACATCAAATTGTTGTCTATGATTTTTCCCTTTTATCAATGCGATCACCATCATATAGCTGTTAATTTTGACTTTTACGAGTTTGACATCATTGAAGATGAAGATGTAGATGACAATGACAAAAAATAGAGGTAAACTAAACTTAAATTCCATCAAGTTCACAAAACAATGAAATATAAATAATGATAATGAACGCATTCGAAAGAGAGAACAAAGTTCAGATAAACAACACCAACCATAAATCATAATGCATATTTTATATATATATATATATATAAGGAGGTAAATGCTCATATCTTGAACCTGCTTCAAAGAGATAGGAAATGTCAACTTGCCCGAGACTTCTAGGGTTTTCACAATTTCCTTCATAATTTCTCTCCAACTTCTGCAAACACCAGCACAAGCAACCACATTTTTCCGAGGAGGCCAAGTTGTCTCAGAAGCCTCAATTCTCATCAACACATCCCTTAAAAGCTCGGGCGGCATATTAGCCCAGCAGCTTTGCTTGAAAGCATCAACCACCACAGAGCTATCCTGAACCACCCGATGCGATCTCGACCTCCCATACCCAAACCTCACATCAAACCCTTTCCTAGATATGCTCCCAAGTTCACCCTTCACATCCTGTAATATACTCTTAAAAGACATCGATGCCCCAGTTAATCTTAAATGATATCTACACCTCGATAAACTCAACAAATGTACCTAAATATTCCAATATCTCCAAAATCCCAACAAACCCAGATTATATTCCAAAATAATCTAAACTTTTTATACTGAATTTTGAGCTGATTTGCACTGATCAGAAATGCCCAGAAACTTCAAGATCTAAAAATCCATCCTTTGTGAAGTAAATCACTTCCCATGGCCATAAATTCTCCTCCTATAATTTAAACATCAACAGTAATTAATCTCCAAATGTGACAGACAAAAGACAAGCTGCAAAATTGAACTATTTAAGATCTACACTACCATTCTAAATTAAAAGAAAAAACAACTCAACAAATAACAAAAAAAATTACAATAACTAAAAAGTACCCACTAGAGATCAATTAACTATATCAACATAATTTTAAAATAAATCCCTTAGATATCCACGAAATCGAATATTTACCATTTCCAATCACCAAAAAAACTAACAAAATTTTCCACAGAACGAGATAAACCAAACCTCGAAAGCAACAATGAAGCATTGGGGTTTTCAGGCCCATCATAAGATAGCTTGTGAGCGATTGGCGCTGTGATTGTAATCGTCTTTGTTGATTTTGGTGGTGTTATTGTGTGTGAAGAGTGATGTGTATTGGGGCAGCAGGCCTTAGACTTGCATTCACTCCAACGGGTCCCATCCCATGTGGCATTGTCCAACAGTAAGCTGTCTCAAATATTTTTCCCTTTGCTACTTTAATTAGTTCCGACCAAACATTGTAATACCCGCTTTACCCCATGTGACGTAAGATTGAGATTGGGATGCATGGTTTTGATCCCAATCGAACATATGATTTGGTGTTGTTCGCATGGTTTTGATTCCGATCGAACACATGTTCTTGGTCTCGATCGAACATTACAATACTATAAAATTGTAATTAAGAGGCATGATTTTGATTTTAATATTAATTATTACGAATTCATGAATAAACCCCTCTTAAAAATCAACTTATAAAAAGAGAGTATTCAAAGATTTATAAATCACAAACTAATTTTATACTTAATCAACCTGAGATAAATCAACCACAATAAAAATGTAATCTTGTTCACTTGTATACACATCTTGTTTTCCTGCAGGCGTGCTTTTACAACGTTGTCTTTTCTATCAGACTTTTTTTTAATCTTCCTCTATGCCTTGTACATGGAGAAGGAGAAGAATGCAAAGAGGAGGTAATATTAATGTTACATTCAGGATAGTTCAACTGAATCATAACCAAATAAATTAAAAGCATTTTTCCCACTAAAGGGGTCCATTATATGAATTCTTTAATATCATTATACTCTATCATGTGTAGGGATGATAACTGGTGTATGGAGTGGTCAATACATGTATGTTCAATCAACTGATATAAAAATTACCCTCTTGTTTGCCATATAATATATTGGGCCTCCGTACCGGCCTTTGTTCAC
Source organism: Zanthoxylum bungeanum (assembly GCA_019454045.1). Classification (NCBI taxonomy): domain Eukaryota; kingdom Viridiplantae; phylum Streptophyta; class Magnoliopsida; order Sapindales; family Rutaceae; genus Zanthoxylum; species Zanthoxylum bungeanum. The sequence goes on from SKCR01038627.1 coordinate 50,187, forward strand.
GTAAGAAATTTACCTTTATTTGAACGAAGATATCAATATTCGTACCCGACCCTTCCAGCCAAAGTGTATAGAAAATTATCCTCTTATTATGTACCCCTAATATACTGGCCCCCACAGCTCCATCTTCACTAGGATTTTTATCATCCATAATCCTATGTTGACGATTATTTTTCGTTCCATGGGCGATTTAGGAAAATCGATTTCTCGAACAAAACCTCCCCCAAGCAATGAATTTATTTGGTTTATTGGGAACCAAAGCAAACTTGGCAGACAAACAAGAAAACACACAGATAAGAACATATGATTTAACGTAGTTCGGCGGAATGGATCCAACCTACATCCACGGATGCAAAAGAAGTAAAATATTTTATTAGGAGCTCGAGTCAGACCGACCTGCTCTTTCTCTTTCGCTTAAGCTTTTTTCTCTCTTTTACAAGTTATAAGAATGCTCAGAATCAAATTAGCCAACCCATTACAATGAGTTCTCAACCCTTTTATATAGTGCGTCTAAACCCATTATTTTTCCAACTCGTGACGTCAGCCACGTTACCAAGTTATCATTACGTAGGCTCTCTTTCCCAGCCACCTTGTAAATTGTAGCTTCGCCGCCTAACACAGCTACTCTATGCCCTCTGAACCTCATTAACTCACCCTCTTTTGGTAACTGCTATACGCTTTTCCCATGTGCTAGCCTGGATTCCAACCACTCCTACGTGGTTGCGTGTGTCAGTGGATAAGCTTGAAGCTCTAATCCATCCCATCAGCTGTTGGCATACTCCTATCTCATAGCCTTTGGGATACTCAAACTTCCATATAAGGCTTACGTCGTCCGTCTAAGAGCATAATTCTGCAACCCCGACCCATATCTTTGAGTCGGTACACCGAAACAAGTGAAGCTCTTCCCTGCTTATGTTACCAGGTCGGGTCGGTAGAAGTGCCTTCACTTCCCTCACATTCTCTTCAAAAAGGGCCAAGCCAACATTAAACTCCTTCTTGGTTGCTTAGTTACGGGCATGTAGAAACATTGAGAAATAGCTTCCCTTGATGAAAGTCCGAGCTGTTATGATTTTCTTCTAGCTTGTATCTTCTAATGATCACCTTCCCCGGGTGTATGTGACTGTGCCTCTGGTGGTTCATCCCGAGTCCCATTCATTGTGCTTCAAAGACAAAATCGAGGTCCTCGGGTCGGTATTCAAATGTAACTGAATTTGATCGACATGTCGGGTCAGACGCATCTAGGCTTGGGCCTTCATCTTGGTGAGTATATCCCCTTAATATTATTCTTCATATTTCGAATCTTCTCGAGTCCAAAAATCACCATCAACATCTGTCCCCTAGTTCTCGGTATCAACGAGTCAGTGAGTTGATGTCGGGAAATACAATGATAGTGTGGATTGCCCATAGTCCTCGGGTCTGGGTCTTGCTACCAATCAAACTGCACCCTCATCGGGTCAGGAGAGCATTCATGTGGTCAAAAGAATTAAATGCCTCTCTAGGGCTCTTAAACCGTCCTTTGGAAGTTGTGTTGCCATCATTGCCTTCTTTAAATGCCTGTCACATCATTCTAGGGCTTCCTCCGCTTCGTCTCCCTGAGATACCACGCGTCGTGCATCCACGGTTTGCTCGCCAAAATCGAGTACAATTGGATCCCAACTAAGCAGTTGCTCCAATATCGTCCTTTCATCTGAATCCAACTATGTGAGATACTCATCACATGTATCGCTAATCCTGTCCCTCATCTTCAATCGAACGGTTAGAATCAAACCGAGCTGTCTATTTAAAGGCCACTGTGATAAGTGCACAAAAGTGTACTTTGAACACTACTAACTCGACTTAATTATCTTGTATTTAATCTTAATTAGAGTTTATTTTATGCTTTGTTATTAGGAAGCAATGAAACATGAAGATTGGAGCAATTACACATATTTCGGGACCTTATAGATGCATCGGAAGCATGTGGGAAGAGCTAAAACAAAGGAAACACAAAACCAGGAAATTCAACGCGTGTCTTGACGCGCCCTTCACCGGCGTTGCAACGTGCCATCAGTCTCACTGCCCATACGTTTTCCAGAGGATTTGGTGCCGTAGCACCCAAAGACCAGTGCTGCGGTGCCCCGGAACAACCTAAAACCCTGATTTAGCCATCTTTGATGCGTATTATGACTCCGAGGCTTTTCTATATAAACCCAACTTTGTCCAAACCATAAAGAGGAGAGAAAATCAGAGAGAAACAGAAGAGAAACTCATACAAAAGAGCCACAAACACAAGATTGAGAGAGAAGAATGCAGAACTTCAAAGACAAACATGCCGTCTCTCCGATCTATTCAGGCTATCTCTCTATTCTGCATGGAGAACTAATCTCTTAGGCAAAGCTAAGGATGAAATTTTGTATTTGAATTTCTATATTTATGTTTTTTATTCTTAAAGTACTTTTTAACGTTTAATACAATCGATGGTTGTTGTTCTTTATTATCTTATGATTATTGAATCCATAAACTATTTTTTGTCAACTCCCATATAGATCCAATCATGCTTCTTCTATGTGTGATTTGTGAAACCAGTTGTTACTAGTAAATTTGTTTTATGTGTTGGTCTTCTGCTATAGTATTACCCGAGAGTATATTATCGATGTTAGATAGCTCGTAACGATGACTTTCGTGTACGGTTAACATAGAGAAAATAATCATTGATTAACTTAGAATTGAATATGCGTAGAATTGAATACCCTCCGACTGTTGGTTTGGGATGTGAAACTTTCAGTTGAGTAATAAAAAGAATCAATAACTGAACACAAGAGTTTGATACAAGAGAGATTTTTGATGCTTTGCCATATCCCTATACTGAAATTCTTATAGTATTTTCCATAGTTCTTACTTTACTTTACTTTATCAAATCAATCTATCTCTTTCTATTAAGTTACTGCTAATATTTTTGTTTGAGTAAATTAGTTTATGTAACCATCTCTCTGAGGAATCAACACCCCAACTATACTGCGATAACTGCAAGTAACCGCAAGTACTTTTTGAGTGTAATCAAAATTTAGCGCCGTTGCCGGGGAGACGGTTTACAATCTAAAGGAGCAGGTTTGCTTAGTTAACAAAGAAGCGGTAACTTCGTTCATTCTTTACTTTTTTTTGTTATTTATTTTATTTACTTATTTTATTTCAGTTTTAATTTTAGTTTTGATTTATTTATTTATTTTAATTTTAGTTTTTGTTTAGACTTTGATTTATTTATTTTAGTTGATTTTGTTATTTTTTGTTTCTAGTTTTTTATTTTTATTTATTTACTTTATTTTAGTTTTAGTTTTAGTAGACTTTAATTTCTAGCTTCATTTATTTTATTTTATTTTATTTTTATTTCTCATATTATTTGTGTTGAAGTGCATGCCTAGATTTAGGGATCGGTTGGGTAGATTTTCTAGAATAGAACATGAAGATTCAAGTTCAGATTCAGAACACGTATTTGAAAATCTTTTTGCCACACCATCCGCGTCTAGTGCACATAATATGAGTGAATACGAGAGACCACCCATGAGGACTCTTGAAGAGTACCTCCATCCCACTCGCACAGCTACACCATCGTGCACCATGTTTCGTCCTAATGCACCACACATAGATTTTAAACCCGAGATGATACAATATCTCCCAACTTTTCACGGTTTAGAGAACGAAAATCTTTATGTGCCCATTAGAGAGTTTGAAGAGGTAGTAGCAACCTTCGATGACTGATTTGGAACCACTGACACAATTAGACTTAAGTTCTTCCCCTTTGCCCTTAAGGATAGAGCTAAGAGCTGATTGTATTCTTTGAGACCGCAATCAATAGGATCATGGGGTGAGATGACACATGTATTTTTCAACAAATACTTCCCACACCATAAGACTAATGCCTTGAAAAGACAAATCTCCACCTTCTCCCAGAGAGACAATGAAACCATTTATCAAACATGGGAGAGATATAAGGAGATGTTAGCTAGTTGCCCTCACCATGGATATGAGAGTTGAAGCTTAGTAAGTTATTTTATGATGGTCTAACCCATAGAGAGCGCCAATTTGTTGAGACTATGTGTAATGGTGAGTTTATACGGAAAGACCCTGATGAGGCATTCGAGTACTTAGATGACTTAGCTAAAAAATATCATACTTGGACTGGACCTAATGCCATAGATAGCACTGATAGGACACACCCTACTCCTTCTAGTAGAGGCATACACCACTTCAGAGAAGATGATAATTTTAGGGCACATGTTGAGCTATTGACTAGAGAGTTATGAGCCTTAAAAGCTAGAGATAGCAAGACTATGCATGCAGTCGCCCACCTGGAACCCCAAAAGTGTCCTGTATATGGTGAGATGAGGGGGACATATGAGGAACAATGTAATAACTTAGGGATGTACAAGAAGCCATACACACCTTATTCAGATACATATAATCCTAGTTGGCGGAACCATACTAATCTTAGTTCGAAACAAGAGTCCCCTCAGCCTAGTCAGACACCACAACCTATGAGTTACAGTGTCCCACAATATCACACATATGCCGTTCCTAGGAATTCTTTAGAGGATATTATGCAAGCATTTGTGGAGGCCCAGAAAAAAATTGTGGAAGCCCAGAATAAAACCAATCAAAGGTTTGAGTCGTTGATAGCTCAGGTAGCTGAAGATAATAGGGAGATTAAGAGTCAGATCTCTAAGTTAACTAATGTTCTGAGTGTGCAAGAAAATGACAATTTCTCATCTCAAGCTTAACCTAATCTATAAGGGCAACACATGGCACATGCTAATCATGAGGTAGCCACACTAGGAGTGGTAAGGAGGTAGAAGTGCATGACACGTCCAACACCATAGGTGATCCGAATGATAGTAGTATAGGTACCCCTCAGGCAGATCCAGAGCCTCATTTCCAAGTTAGAGTATCTTTCCCTCAGGGACTTAGGCCCACAGTGAGAGCCCCAGACCTAAATGGTGAGATCCTAGAACATCTGAAGCAAGTAAAGATTAACTTTCCTTTATTGCATGTGATAAAATAAGTTCCTACTTATGCGAAGGTTTTAAAGGATCTATGCACCATAAAAAGAAAGCATAATGTGAAAAGACTGCATTTTTGACAGAGCAAGCTAGTGCAGTAACTGAATAGAGGACCCCACCAAAATATAAAGATCCGGGCTGTCCCACTATCACTTGTTATATTGGCACACATGAGTTTGGTTAAGCCTTATTAGATTTAGGTCCTAGTGTTAATCTCATGCCATATTCGATCTATGTGCAATTAGGGCTTGGTGAGATTAAACCTACATCAGTAGCTTTACAGTTAGCTGACCAATCCATTAGAACACCACATGGAGTAGTTGAGGACGTTTTAGTACAAATTGATAAATTCTACTACCCCGTTGATTTCCTGATATTAAATACGCAATCTGTGGTTGACACTGAGTCAAAAATCCCTCTTATTTTAGGTAGACCTTTTCTGGCTACAACTAATGCTCTTATTAATTGCAAGAATGGTCTTATGAAGATATCATTTGGGAATATGACAATGGAAGTAAATATTTTTCATGTTGAAAAACAACCACAGAGTGATGATGAGTGCCAACATACATACATGCTAGAACCAGTCCTGCCGAAAATAACTTATTCACAATATGATTCAAATCCTCCTGAACTGAAGTTGCCCCCAAAGAATCGTAAAAGGAGGAAAAGGAGAATTAGTGCCCAATTGAAGATGATACCTGGGAGATTAAAAAGGAGATTGAGCCAACTTTTTCTTATGTGCAGTACCAAATTTCAGTCACCAGACCCTGAGGGATCAATGGATAAACTGCCGCGGCTAGACAAAAATTCTCTCTCATGCCTTCATCAGTTCGCTAGATGGAAACCACCATGAAAATCTGGGTGGTTACGTCTGGCTGAAGACGTTAAACTTAACGCTAGCGGGGAGGCAACCATTGCATCTGCATTTATTTATTTATTTATTTTCTTTACTTTAGTTTTATTTTATTGTGTGCTAATTGTATGTTTTATTTTTATTGTTTGCATAAGTGTTTATGCAGGTTTTAGCACAACTTACACACCCACACAACTATAGTTTTATCAGCAGGAACCTGATCAACTCCGCGCCTGGTAGTGTTGTTCCTTAATCATTTTTCCTTATATTTATCTTACATTGAGGACAATGCAAGTTTTAAGTAAGGGGGTGTATGCATGCACATGATAATATCTGTTATATGTAAAAAAATATTATTTTGTTTTGTTTGTTTTTAGTCCTTAATAGTAAAACATAAGTCCAATGATGATATTGTTTGTTTTAGGGTGAAATCTTAGAAACGATAAGTTCCTGATGTACTTCTATCTGATGTATTGAGTAATTGCTCTAGGTTAGACTCGTAAGCACTTAATTATAGGTTTTTAGCAGTGAAAGCCTATGTAGTTGGCAATGTGACTAGTTGAAAAAAATTACATGTCAATGAATGATCGTTTGCTTAGATGTATATCCTGATGTGCTAGTGTTATGATGTATGGTATGGTTAAAAATAAAAATAAAAAGTCTTTAAAGAATGAAATTAAACCACCTATAACCGATAAACGTGAAGCTACCCATAGGCGAGTATTTGGACCACCATGAGGAGAAATGCTACCTTAAAAGGGTAGGTGTGTTGAAAGAAAGAAAAGAAAAATTCAAAAAGAAAAAAAGAGACAAGAAAAGAAAGAAAAAAATCATACCATACTGAGCACAGAAGAGCAATTACAGAGCATAATTGAGATATCTAGGTTGGTTTGACCCATCAGATCCCAATTTTTAAACGAAATCATTGAGTTGGCTTACCTAGGAATCAAACTGTGAATAAACCTTTACACACACACACACACTATGAGTCTGGCTTAGATGATTTATTCAAAGACTTGGATTTGAGTTACGTTGAGTACTTTGAAAGTTTTCTGGTTTCATTCATAGGCATTCATTGATGACAATAATATGTGTAACTTGACCGGCGTAATCACACGCGTATAACGCAAGCGTACATATCGTTCAAGTAGCATAAAAAGTACCGATCCCACGAGGACTTAATTCCTACTATTGTTATTAATTGTTGATTCTATTTATTTACAGGTATCTAATTAGAGGGAGAAGAGAATGATTGCTTGATTCGTTGGTTGAATGTGGATTTGCTGAATAAATAAATAAATAAAATATAAAAGAAAATACTAAGGTAAATAAACAAAAGACACAAAATACCTAGGGTTATGACTCCGCACAATATTATTCTAAAGATGAATTGATTCTCTTATATATATGTAACAAATTAATTTGCTAACCTGGACATGAAGTTATGCAAAAGCCTCTGTCGATGGTCAGATGTAAATACCCAGTGTAACTCAATTAATCATATTCCTATGTTAACCAAGTTATCTGAATTCATTAAGTTCAAGTTCCAATTATGGCTACCCACGCCCGACATGTATATGTCTATCCTGTAAGAAAATCTATTAAAGGGTTATCTATCCTCAAGGAAGATCGTGAGTTATTTAATCTAAGGCTGAAACCTAAAATCCCTTTTCCAAATTCATTTTAAGTTTACCACATCAATCTTATTGGTGATCAGGCAACAAGAAGCATTAAGCTTAAGATTCAATAAACAAACTAATGAATTACCCATTATATAATTAAATCAATTATTAAACATGTTAATATTGTGTTTTATCACTTCCCTAGAATAAAAATAAAATGCTGGGGGTTAGGGGATCCACTTTTAGAAATCTCAAATTATTATAATATGGAAATTGCCAGTATTACCCAATTAAGTTGATCCATCTATAAAGGCGGTGTTATTATTTATCCATAAACCAGCCATATAGGCGATAATCATATGTCACCTAAAGACCGTCCTATAAGCGGTGTCACATTATGTTACATAATTAAAACCAGCCATTAGGCGGTATCAACTTTTAATCCATATTAAATTACAATTTCCATATTATAAATTAGGTGAGATTAATCTATCTTTACTATTTCTAATTTAGAAATCTCCCTTATTATAATATATAAATTTACGTGATAATTACCAACCGACCAATATGGCGGTATCCTGATTAAGTCAAATTTATAATTAATTACCAACCGACCAATATGGCTGTATCCATGCTTAGTTAGGTTAAAACCAATTTAAATAATTACCAACCGACCAATCAGGCGGTATCTGTTGGACAGTTATGACCCATAGCGTCACTATTTGTACAGATCATGGTGTTGTTGTACAAATAACTATGTGACAAAAGAAATTACTCTTTTATCATTTGTGATTAGATCACCAAGTGTATAAATGATGAAAGGTCCATATGATTAGTTCCTGGATTGAGATGATATGAGACAGTATCAATCCATGAAAGTTTAATCATTAAATATCCCTAGTCAGAGTATTATCGAGATTGGACATCGATAATGCGAAAAAGACTAGTATTAGACTTGTGCGCGTTGTGAGGGCATAACAACATAGTTCTCATATATTTGGGTATAGGATACTCATGCAAGTATAGTAGGAGGTTGTGTTTTACTGATGGTACGGAAAACAGCTTCGCTCTGGATAGACCCCTCAGAATTCCATTGGTAGTATGACTATGTGTCTATGGAAGTCTGAAATCAGGGTAGGTGTATTTGGTCTTAACCTGAGACTTGCACCGCTAATACTTGCGACAATCAATATGCTTTGGTTTTAGGTCGTTCAGGGCTTTAACAGGTTCTGTGTACGCCTCTGCTAGGTATATTGAGAATCGTAGTGTGTTGGGTGTGATGTCAAGACGGAAGTATCGCTCCAGTCATAGTGGAGATGATGGTCACGTAGGATACGGAACTCGTTCTCTTATATGCTGCAGCTATCGGGATATTATGACTAGGTCATGTTTATCCGATTATAGAGACTAGTTACCAGAGATCCGATATGTGCTTCGTACGGGGCAGACACAATTCCAGCCCTAGGCCTAGCATGTGACATCCGATACTGGATCGAGATACGCAATACTACGTATACTACGCATGATATAGATCACATATTCCTGTAAGGATATTTCTGGAGAATCGGGTAGGCATGACGCTTTGCTAGAAGCCAACCTTGTCTTGTAAATCGGTATAAATGTAGTACTAGGTACTTACGTGTTCGGATAGTCCGACGACCGGATTTACTACCAACATATCCGGGGATCTCATGGGTCGCTTCCCGAAGATTCACCGATGACATATGACTCGTACTTAATTAATCTGGGATTAATTAGATGAGAGAGAAAATTAATCTGGGATTAATTACGGAGATATTTTATTTGGGATAAAATATTAATTAAAAGGGATATAACGATTAATTTGGAATTAATCGATAAAATAATATATTCGATATATTATACGAAATTGGATTTCGACGCGGAATTGAAATTAGATTTTAATTCGGGCGAACGAGTTAATTTAGAATTAATTCGTTAGCGACATGAATAGTGATTTTACAAGGCATAATTATTTAATTGTGTCGCAACGGAAAATTCATTAATTTGGAATTAGCGAACCCGAGCCCGGGAGTGTTTGCGAGCGCACTCGCATTTCGAATTCAAGTGCGGCCCATAAGTCACATCAAGCGTCAAATCATTAGTCACATCAAGCGTCAAATCACATGTCACTTTGAGTGATGTGACAATTTGTCACTTGATTGATGTGAATAGTGATGGAGTAGTTGTTGGCATTTATGCCTTGACTTTTTGCATTTGGTAAATCAATTATTTGGTTTTTGGAAAATCAAAAATTGTGTATTAGATACACAAACCAATTTAGACAACACACTTCTCTCTTTTCTTCATTACTTACGGTTTTGGAGCCAAAAACCTCTCTCTCTCTCTCACACGGTCTAGGACCAGTTTTGCTCTTCTATTTTCTGCCTAAAACCGTGAGCATGGAGAAGGAAAATGATGATTTTGTTGCAAAATCAAGACTGCTAGCACACATAGGAGACATCCCAAGGTGATAGGGAAACCCACTTGTGAGCAAGGAATCACCAAATGAAGCTTGGAGCTTGGAGCACACTTGGAGATGGCCGATTTGGAGGAGACAAATTCAGCTCTTTTCCGAATGCACCTTGGAGGATGACTTGAAGTTTTTGTGTTGGTAGCATCGCTCAACCGATCGATGTAAGTATTCCGTAACTTCCTCGATGTATTCGCACTTATGTTTCTTGCTTGATACGATCCTCGGGATCGTAGAAATCCCAACAATGGTATCAGAGCAAGTAAAAGCATGAAACTTGAAATTAGGGTTAAAATTGGGTAAATGTATTTAAGCATGATTTGATGAAATTGGATGTTTGAGTATGCTTAAATATTGATAACATGGTGTTATGCATTGTCAATTTGATGAATTTTGAATTGGACAAATTTTCCCCAAAATGGTTTGCTTGGTCGAATCATATGCTACCCTAATGTCTTGGTAATTTTTGATTTTTGATTCATTGGATGACTTGAAATCAATTGGGTAATGTTGAATTGGATTTGATTGGATTGAAATCGAATTGGACATGTAAAAACCCTAATTGCCGAGACTAAATGAGCATGTAATTGGGTTTGATTTTTGATCAATTGTGTTGGACATTAATTGTTGTAAATGAGCATGATTAATTAGGCTAATTGGTGTTTTGGAAATATTGATTTGGGTAATTAATTATGTAATACAATTTGGTTAATTAAATTGTGAAATTGGAATTTTTGTGATTTAATTAATTGGGCTAATTTTGTTATTGGGCTCAAAAGTTGTTATTGGGCTTAATGGGCTTGGTTGTACCAAGATGAGTTTAGGCTAAATTGGTTGGATCCAATTGGGCCCAAAACCGTTTCCATAAAGTCCAATTATGACTTAATGGACCTTAATTTATTAATTGGGCCTAATGAGCCTAAATTGATTTCTAGGCTTATGGGGTTATTCCTTTATTGGGCTTTGGTTATGGGTTTGACCCAAGTTGACCAAAAGTCCACGCCTTAAGAAATCAATTAAAAGCCCATTGGACTTTAATTAAATTAACATTGGATGTTAATCGGGCTTTGAGACCCGTAACGATTAAATTTGGAATTTAAGTCGTAAAGGTTTATTAATAAAGTGTAATATTTAATTTGGAATTAACTAGTGGATTAGTATTAAATACAAATTGAATTGGATTTAATTTTGTAGTTTAATATAATTCAAGAATTTGTATTTTGAGTACTTATTCGCAAAATGAGTTTGACTCGCGCAAAATCAAATCGTTGTTTGAACATTGGATGGTCATTAATTATCAGATTAATTAATTGGATTAGATTGATTGATAACATGCTTGTGTGAATACATGGTTGCGATGCATGAATAATGTATATCGGATGGATATTAGATGGGTGGGGCAATTTTGGAAATTATTGTAATAAA
>SKCR01038628.1:0-62079 GCA_019454045.1 Zanthoxylum bungeanum
ATTTGAAACTTAGAAAAGATGGAAGATAAAAAAATAAAAATAAAAAATTAATTTGGGCTTTGTCTACCTTCACACCTTTTAAAAAAAAAATTAAAACTGATTTTTAAGAGTTATTTCTATTTATAAGTGTTAAAATCATATTAAAAATATTTTTTTAAGGTTAATTTTTTTTTTTTTAAAAAAAAATCTCTTGATAATAGTATAAAAAGTACTAGTTAAGTAGTATTCTCAAGCTGGTCATTAGAGCCCGTTTGAGAGCGTTAAAAACTCTTTTAATGTTAAAAATATTTGAAAATCTCGTCTTAATAGGTTCAAAATCGCTAATTAATTAAGTAGCAATAGCTTGTGTAAAATGAAAGTTTTGAATCGAGATAAACCTAAAAAGTACTCTAAACCTAATGAATTAACATATAGTATTAAATTAAATTTATGCTAAGTACTGAATTTATAATCAAAAGGTAAATAAGACTCATGTAAAAAATATAGGGTCATGCTAACAAGTGCCCTAAGGGTACTCGGAAAATTTTCACAACACTTTTATGGGAAATGCAAAAAATTGTCAAAGCATTAATTATTTTTCCTATTTCCTATAAAAATTTTCCTAAAATTGATCATTAATAATTATCCTTAGGGCACTCGTTAACATTTCTCAAAAAATAATATTAGATTAATTCTAATAAATTATTCTGTAAGGTAATCAGATATTTAAAAAATAAAAATAAAAATTGAGACACGACTGTTTTTGCCTTTAATAAATGTTATTCGTTCATCATTGCCTTATTATTTTTAGCTTTTTTTTTTATATACCTAATTTAAACTCCTCTTGTACGATTACCTACAAGTTTTATGACCTTTTATGTTTGTCTAGTTTCAGTTTTTCGAATTTGTTATTCCATTAACCTTCCATATAGAACGTGAATCAAATCAAATAAAAAATTTTATTATTCGGTTAAATAAATTTTTTGATATTATTATATTATATTCGAAATAAATTCTGTAAAACTTGATTTTAAAAGGAAAAATTTTGAGTCTTTTGGTAAACTTTTCCAGCAATTTAGAACATGAGCCATGCATGAACTTCAAAATTATGTGAAACAATACTAAACATCCTTCAAACTTTTGTCATTACTTGCACATATATTTGTGAACTGCTTATTTTGTTTTATCTTAATATTTAAGGTTATTATCACGTCACTATTTCAAAATTTGAGAAATAAAAAACGAGTATAAAAAAATATTAAGATATAATATTTTACTATTTGTTTTTACCAACTTTATATCTTACTACAATACCTTATATTTTATTATTATATCCTTACAAAAAAAATTACATTTTACTATTATATAAATATTTCTTATAACTATTTGTTATTTCCCAAATTATAATAAAATATAATATTTTGGAGTAAAATAAAATTTTTATAAAGATATAATAATAATATATTACATTCCAATATTTCATGTATCAATATGTTAATTCCTAATTTATGAAGTAATGAAATGATAATAACCCTAATATTCATTACAAAAAATTTGACTTCAATTTTATTTTTATCTCTACTTTTTTTTTTTATTTGACTATTAATATTGTTATTTAAATCATATATTTATAATCTTACAAATAATTTTATAATTGTTTTTTTTTTTTTAAAGGGTCTATTAAATAGAGCAGTCGGCTTGCTCCATGTAATTTTTAATAATGGCAGCAGCCTAACATTATGGCTCGATTTTTGAGATTATATATATAAAAATATATAGTAAATAATGGCTGCAAAACATAATGCGTCGGCATAATAGCCGCTATATGTTGCTAAATCGGGTCAAACTTATCCCCGACAATATATATAATGTTGCCTTGCATTGATTCTCATAGAAGTGACAATTATACGTTTGTTTAATATTTTATGTTTTTTCATAAAGTTTTATAAAAGCTTATATTTTTATATAAATTATCGATGACGGTTTTTCGTTTCAGGGTTAATTTGGGAAAAACTACTCCCCAAACAAATCTTCCACAAGCAGTGAATTTATTTGGTTAGTTGAGAATCAAAACAAACTTAGCAAGCAAACTAGAAAACACGGAGAAAACAAAGGATTTAACGTGGTTCGACGGAGGATGGCTCCAACCTACGTCCACAGAGGCAAAGAAGGGAAATTTTAATACCAGCTCGGGTCGGGCCGACCTGCTATATCCCTCTCTAACACTAAGCTTTTTGCTATTCTTTTACAAGTTGTGAAAATATGAAAAATGCTAATAAAATGAGCCAACTCCTTAAAATTGAGTCTTCACCCCTTTATATAGTGCGTCTAGATCCACTATTACACCAACTCATGACGTCAGTCATATTACCCTGTTATTATTGCCCATGCTCTTTTTCTCAACTGTTCTACAAACAGTGGCTCTGACCGTCTGACAAAACCACCCGCTGCCATATGAAAACTCATCATTCTAGCTTTTTTGCCCACTGTTACACGTTTTTCTTATGTGTCAGTCCGCATTTCAACCACTCACACGATGTTCCGTGTGTCATGGGATAAGCCTATGGCCTACTCTCATCTTATCATCTTTTTTGGGGCTCAAACTTCTATGTAGGGCTTACATCACCCACACATGCACGATACTGCAAACCTCATGTATATCCTCGGGTCGGCATACCGAGGTACTTGATACTGGATCCTCTTCCTCTCTTCTTTACAAGATTGGGTCGGTATTCATTCACTTCCCTCACTTTCCTTTTGCGATTCCTGATCATTCTTGATAAGTGCTTGAAGGCTCATGATCCTTCTTTACTTCTTTGTTCTAGTAAAGTTTCTTCGGGTGTATGTAACTATGCCTCTGTTGGCTCACCCAAATCCCATTATGATTGTTACAAGTACAAAAACATATATCTTGATAGCCTCGGTTTTTCATCTGCGCCTCAGTCCCAGGCCCTTCTGCCTGGACTCGTCCTTATCAAGACCTTAGACCCTCATTTTGGTAATTGCAAACCCTTTTATACCCTTCTTCATATATCAAAGTTCATCGGGTCTAAAAATCACCATCAACATTTGTCCCCTAGTTCTCGGTATCAACGAGTAGGTGAGTTGATGCCGGGAACTATGATATTTGAGTGGTTGCCTCTCCGTCTTCGGGTCTTGCCTCGTAAATGTAACACCTCGCCAGAAGCAGGATGCTACCGGGAGGAGACGAGAATAATCAATCTCGATAAGCCTCCAAATTTGCAGAAAAATGGACATGATGTGTCCTAAAATTAGACAACCTGGATCGCAGTCCAGTATCAAATCGAAACCTAAGAAATAAATCAAACATACAAAAGGACCTCAGGTCCACACAAAACAAATCAATATCAAAATTAACATTAACATTTAAGAGCTCTGTACCCACAACATCAATCAACACTTAAGGGCTCTGTGCCCACAACATCATAAACAATTAAAAATTTTACTTAATAATGCAAAACAGCGTGCTCAACACGAAAAATAACATAATAACCAAAGATCCTAAACCTCTAAGACTTCTCCCAGAACACTTGTGAGGGTGACTGTAACTTGGGTGATCTGCGTCTCAAGCATAACTTCCAAAGCTGAAACCCATCTAGTAGCCAACCTGCAAAACTAGCAAACTGACTTGGTGTGAGTTATAAAACTCAGTAAGTTACCACACTCATACTACAAACAAAACATACAAGTCAAGCATATCAGCATCTTTTCGGAATTACCAAGTTGTTACATGTTTAGATTATCAACTTTTTATTATCCTTTATACTTTACGCATGCCAATTTCTTATATTCACATGTTCGTATATGTGACAATCTAATATCCAAACATCCAAAGTACACCAGGCAAGGATTCGAATATCAAAGAGTACGTTATTTAACATTGAATCCATTTCAATCACATGAAACATGAAGTCTCAAATCTATACTTTATCACAAGTAAGCATATTTGAAATATCATTAATTCGGTAAGTCAAACAAACTTACTTCAATTCGAAACAAACTTTCTTCAATTCTGATACCCTTACGATAGCTTAACATTTGTGATTCATATGCATTCACACATATCATAGCTCACTTCTCTTATATTCATGCAAATATAATTTCAAAATTCTTACACATTTACGTACATACCAAAAATTATTTTAGCAAACACACTTTGCAGCATCTTATACTCACATTGGTTTTTCAAGTCATTCATTCACTCCACGTAAACATACACAGTTCATACATATCAAAGAATCTATCATACATACCTATACTCAAACATACATACAAATATCTTGTAATTGTAAAAAAACATTCATAACAATCAAAACATCAGAACATAACCAAACAATACATACATATGGTTGGCTTACACATAAAATGCTCGTACGAGACTCATGACCTATTTTAGAATATGAGATGAATGTCGTCCGAATATTTTTTAACTAGCTCGACTACTACACCACGAAATCATCAACCAATTAAACATACACACATGCACACATATCACGTAACATAACTCATCGCACAGTTTCTCATACACAAGCACAAATATGGCCAACACTACTTTATCATCAGATAGTCATATATTTACGTATATACATCAGACATACGAATATACTCATATCTTCGAATTCAGATTCCATATCCTTTAACAGTCCTCACATCGTTTACTTATCAATCAAACATATTCAATTTTAGAATTCTTATCTAGAAAACATTGATATAATATCTTACCAAATATACATTTCCATTCATATTTCTATCCTATCAATCATGTACTTCTATCATTCAGGAAAGACTTAACTTATACTAACCTAACCTTTATACAGTTAAATCGTATGTATTAGTCGATGACAAACTTATTCCAATAACACATATATACACGTGCTAATATAAATTCAGAAATCATAACTTATTCTCTTTACCTATTTTATACATTCAAATCATATTTATCTTATCATTTCATACATATACAAATACGTGTTCATATACTTATACATATACATACTCATTCACGTATACATATGCATACCATTACAGGTTCATACAACGACATACATCATTAGACATCCACCTCATCAACCATTTCACTTCATATCATAGCATTATAAAAATCCATAGATGTGGTAGTCGATGATCTTAACCATTCGTAATCTCGAACTCCGTACTCAAAATCACCTCATAACTATCATATTTTTATCCTAACATTTCAATCATATATATATATATATATATCACCAATTCAAGTTCTCATCACATGGGTTACTTACCTGGCTTCGCGAGCCCTCCAGGTTTTAATCAAATCTATCAAAACAAATGGCGAAACTCCGTCAAAATCACGACTTACGGAATTCTCGACTTAACTAAGATAAAATTTCGGATATTTTCGGGACAATCAGATCAAGTCTGATCTCAATGATTTCAATTCCAATAATATTAAAAGATCATTACAAACTAATTCATGCCACCAGTTAACTTAAATCTCCCGTTTTCGTCTTTTTATAAAATCTTCCAAAAAAGTTTACGTAAACGCTACGGAAGGGTCATGAACCCTCCGAACCTACCCAGATTTATCTAAGTATTATTGTTTCATCATATATATCTCATATCTATCATACAATAAAAAACACATCAATACATGAAAAACTCACTTTAACCAGAAACTTACATAACCTATCGGATCAATCAATTCATCCCGGATTCTACCAGATACATATATTCAATATACTTAGACTCAAACAATTCAATTTATATCTGTTGGACAATTATGACCCATAGCGTCACTATTTGTACAGATCAAGGTGTTGTTGTATAAATTAACTATGTGACAAGGAGATTGCACTCTTATCATTTGTGATTAGATCACCTAGATATATATAAATGATATGAGGTCCCTATGATTTATTCCTGGACGGAGAATGATATGAGACAGTATCAGTCCACGAAGGATAAATCATTAAACATCTCTAGTCAGAGCATCATCGAGATGGGACATCGATGAATGCCTAAAAGACTAGTATTACACTTGTGCGCGTTGTGTAGACACAACGACATAGTTCTCATATATTTGAGTATATGATACTCAAGCAAGTGTAATAGGAGGTTGTGTTTCACCGATGGTACGGGAAACAGCTTCGCTCTGGATAAGACCCCCTCGGAATTCCATTGGTAGTATGACTATATGTCTATGGAAATCCGAAATCAGGGTAGGTGTATTTGGTCTTAACCCGAGACTTGCACCGCTAATGCATACGACAATCAATATACTTTGGTTCAGGTCATCCAGGGCTTTAACCGGTTTCTGTGTACGCCAATTCTGGGTATATCGAGAATCGTAGTGTGTTGGGTGTGATGTCAAGACGGAAGTGTTACTCCAGTCATATGGAGATGATGGTCACGTAGGATACGGGACTGGTTCTCTTAAATGCTGCAGCTATCGGGATAAATTGACAAGGTCAGGTTTATCCGATTATAGAGACTAGTCACCAGACATCCGACATGTACTTCGTACGGGGCAGACACAATTCCAGCCCCAGGCCTAGCACGTGATCATCCGATACTGGACAGAAATACGCAATACTACGGTATACTACGCTTGATACAAATCCTTTATTCCTGGAAGGATATTTCCGGAGAATTGGGTAGGCATGGCGCTTTGCTAGAGGCCAACCTTGTCTTGTAATTCGGTATAAACGTAGTACGAGGTACTTACGTGTTCGGACAGTCCGATGACTGAATTTACTGCCAACATATCCGGGGATCTCATGGTTCGCTTCCCAAAGATTCACTGATGACGTATAACCCGCACTCTAAATTAATCTGGGATTAATTAGAAGAGAACGAAAATTAATCCGGGATTAATTGAGGAGATATTTTATCTGGGATAAAATATCCATTAAAGAGAGATAACGATTAATTTGGAATTAATCGATTAATTAATATATTTGATATATTAAACGAAATTAGATTTCGACGCGGAATTAAAATTAGATTTTAATCCGGGCGAACAAATTAATTTAGAATTAATTTGTTAGCGACGTGAATAGTGACTTCACTAGGCGTAATCATTTAATTACGACGCAACGGAAAATTCATTAATTTAGAATTAGCGAACCCGAGCCCGAGAGTGATTGCGAGCGCATTTGCATTTCGTATTCGAGTGCGGTACGCAAGTCACATCAAGCGTCAAATCATTAGTCGCATCAAGTGTCAAATCACATGTCACTTTGAGTGATGTGACATTTGATTGATTGATTGATTGAAAAGACAACTAGTCACTTTGAATGATAGTAGTTGTTGGAATAGTTGATGGTTGTTGGAAAGTTTGATTTGCTTTTGTAATTGACTTTTAAAAGGGCAAATAATTGGTAAAGCACATTATTATTTTTTGGAAAAATATATAAGGTATTGAATACTCTTTCCACTAACTAATACACAATTTCTCTCTTCCTCTCATCTCTCCAAAAAGTCATGCCCAAGGGGCATAACAGCTCACTGTTTTCTGTCAAGAAAACCAAGCATATGGAAGCATGGAGTTGGGTTTTTGTGGCAAAAACCGCAAGTGCTAGCACACTACGAGATATGCGAAGGTGATAGGGAAGCTCACCCATGAGCCGGGAGTCGTTCGACGAAGCTTGGAGCTTGACGAAGGAGCTCAAAACCAGTACATGGAGGACGCCAAAACCAGTAGCAGTGGCAGTGAACTGCCGAGCCATTTGAAGATTTTTGTTGCCTCCGCGTCGCTCAACCAATTGATGTGAGTATTCCGCAACTTCGTCGATGTATTCGCACTTCATTTTCATGCTTGTTTATGATATTGGGACCTTAGAATTTGCCAACAATGGCATCATGAGCTAAAGGTTTGAGCATGAAATCAATTTTAGGGATAAAATTTGGGTAAAATTGTATTTGAGCATGTTTAATGAAATTGGATGAATTAGTATGCTTAGATATGTTTTAATTTGAGATTTATTGGATCAATTTGATCAAATTTTGTTTGGAACACATTTGCCCCAAAAATTTGGCATGGCCGAATTTGATTCCCTATTTTAATGTCTTGGGATTTTGATTTTAATTCATTGGATGAGTTAGAATCAATTAGGATGGTGATTTAATGTCGATTGTGGAATTAATTGGATTGAATTCGAATCAGACGAAAAATCCCCAAATTGGCCGAGACTTGTAGCATGTAAATTGGGTTTGATTTTAATCAATTTGTGTTGGACAATAATTGATGTAGATGAGCATGATTAGTTATGTTAATTAATGTTTTAGAAATGTTAATTGGGTAATTAATTGTGTAATGCACTTTATGTAATTAAATTGGAAAATTGGATTTTTGTGATTTAATTATAATTGGGCCTATTTTGTGAAATTGGGTTTATGTGTTGTAATTGGGCTTATTGGGCTTTGTTGTACAAAGTTGGGTTTAGGACAAATGGATTGGATCCAATTGGGCCCAAAACCGCATCCATAAAGCCCAAATGCGACTTATTGGACCTTTAAAGTTTAATTGGGCCTAATGGGCCAAGATTGATTTTTGGGCTTATGGGGTAACTCCCGGATTGGACTTTGGTTATCGGTTTGACCCGAGTTGACCAAAAGTCCACGCCTTAAGATAATAATTAAAAGCCCATTGGGCTTTAATTAAATTGACGTTGGACGTTAATCGGGCTTTGAGACCCGTAACGATTAAATTTGGAATTTAAGTCGTAAAAGTTCATTATTAAAGTGTAGTATTTAATTTGGAATTAAATATTGAATTAGAATTGAATGCATATTAAATTGGATTTAATTATTTATTTTAATTTAATTCGAGAATATGTATTTTGAGTACTTATTCGCAAAAATGAGTTTGACTCGAGCAAAATCAAATCGTTGTTTGAACATTGGATGATCACTAATTATCAGATTAATTAATTTGATTAGATTGATTGATAACATGCTTGTGTGAATACATGGTTACGATGCATGAATAATGTATATCAGATGGATATTAGATGGGTGGGACAATTTTAGAAATTGTTGTAATAAATTCGATTTATTAAATTGGACCTGCGTGTCCAGCCTTATTACCTCTCATTTCTTTGTATTCTCTTCTCACCCATTCCCCTCAATGTAAATGGGGTTTCTTTAGAAGTGTAGTGTAACGGGTAGAAGTAATACTTGTGCTAGCAGGAGAGAGAAAGGGAGAGATTTGATCTAGGATCATTGTGTAAAGTATCCATCCGCATATCATTATTATTTATTTATACGCGCTTTATTATGTGTTTAGAATGCATGTTTAAGGGTGTATGATGATGAGACCTTAACAAAGATAATAAATTGTTTGCCAATTTGCACGCGAAAAACCCTCAAACAATATTAAGTGTTTTTCCTTCCATTGAGTGATTCTCACTCAAGCGTCACTATTTGTACAGATCACGGTGTTGTTGGACAATTATGACCCATAGCGTCACTATTTGTACAGATCACGGTGTTGTTGTACAAATTAACTATGTGACAAGGAGATTGCACTCTTATCATTTGTGATTAGATCACCTAGATATATATAAATGATAGGAGGTCCCTATGATTTATTCCTGGACGGAGAATGATATGAGACAGTATCAGTCCACGAAGGATAAATCATTAAACATCCCTATTCAGAGCATCATCGAGATGAGACATCGATGAATGCCTAAAAGACTAGTATTACACTTGTGCGCGTTGTGTAGACACAACGACATAGTTCTCATATATTTGAGTATAGGATACTCATGCAAGTGTAATATGAGGTTGTGTTTCGCCGATGGTACGGGAAACAGCTTCGCCCTGGATAAGACCCCCTCGGAATTCCATTGGTAGTATGACTATGTGTCAATGGAAATCCGAAATCAGGGTAGGTGTATTTGGTCTTAACCTGAGACTTGCACCGCTAATGCATACGAAAATCAATATACTTTGGTTGAGGTCGTCCAGGGCTTTAACAGGCATCTATATACGCCAATTATGGGTATATCGAGAATCGTAGTGTGTTGGGTGTGATGTCAAGACGGAAGTGTCACTCCAGTCATATGGAGATGATGGTCACGTAGGATAAGGGACTGGTTCTCTTAAATACTGCAGCTATCGGGATAAAATGACAAGGTCAGGTTTATCCGATTATAGAGACTAATCACCAGACATCCGACATGTGCTTCGTACGGGGCAGACACAATTCCAGCCCCAGGCCTAGCACGTGATCATCCGATACTAGACAGAAATACGCAATACTACGGTATACTACGCTTGATACAAATCTTTTATTCATGTAAGGATATTTCCGGAGAATTGGGTAGGCATGGCGCTTTGCTAGAGGCCAACCTTGTCTTGTAATTCGGTATAAACGTAGTACGAGGTACTTACGTGTTCAGACAGTCCGACGACTGAATTTACTGCCAACATATCCAGGGATCTCATGGGTCGCTTCCCAAAGATTCACCGATGACGTATAACTCGCACTCTAAATTAATCTGGGATTATTAGAAGAGAAAGAAAATTAATCTCGGATTAATTGAGGAGATATTTTATCTGGGATAAAATATCCATTAAAGAGAGATAATGATTAATTTGGAATTAATCGATTAATTAATATATTTGATATATTAAACGAAATTAGATTTCGACGAGGAATTAAAATTAGATTTTAATTCGGGCGAACAAATTAATTTAGAATTAATTCGTTAGCGACGTGAATAGTGACTTCACTAGGCGTAATAATTTAATTACGACGCAACGGAAAATTCATTAATTTAGAATTAGCAAACCCGAGCCCGAGAGTGATTGCGAGCACATTTGCATTTCGAATTCGAGTGCGGTATGCAAGTCACATCAAGCGTCAAATCATTAGTCGCATCAAGCATCAAATCACATGAACTTTTGAGTGATGTGATATTTGATTGATTGATGTGATTGATTGATTGAAAAGACAACTAGTCACTTTGAGTGATAGTAGTTGTTGGAATAGTTGATGGTTGTTGGAAAGTTTGATTTGCTTTTGTATTTGACTTTTAAAAGGGCAAATAATTGGTAAATCACATTATTATTTTTTGGAAAAATATATAAGGTATTGAATACTCTTTCCACTAACTAATACACAATTTCTCTCTTCCTCTCATCTCTCCAAAAAGTCACGCCCAAGGGGCATAACAGCTCACTGTTTTCTGTCAAGAAAACCAAGCATATGGAAGCATGGAGTTGGGTTTTTGTGGCAAAAACCGCAAGTGCTAGCACACTACGAGATATGCGAAGGTGATAGGGAAGCTCACCCATGAGCTGGGAGTCGTTTGACGAAGCTTGGAGCTTGACGAAGGAGCTCAAAACCAGTACATGGAGGACGCCAAAACCAGTGGCAGTGAACTGCCGAGCCATTTGAAGATTTTTGTTGCCTCCGCGTCGCTCAACCAATCGATGTGAGTATTCCGCAACTTCGTCGATGTATTCGCACTTCATTTTCATGCTTGTTTATGATCTTGGGACCTTAGAATTTTCCAACAATATCAATACGCTACTCTATGAAGCTATGAGATACATCCGAAAATTTAAAAATAAACTTAAAATTTATTAGTTTTTACCGAGGTCTTATCGAGATTTCGAGGGCATACACAGACTCCAAACAATCCCATGAACTCATTGGAATCTACATAATTTTGATCGAAACATAAATTTTATACCAACAAATACATCAATTGTCACAGCCAGAAGTGATACATAATCATACATGCTCTTATGATGTTGATAGTCTGAAATCTTCAAATTTTTGATATCATCAAGATGGAAAATGTAAAACAGTCTCTTCTAAAAATCATCTCGAAAACACATTTGAAATTTTTTTTACTGTAAATAAAATCAATTTCGAAATTCATCATAATTGTAAATCAGTATCAATCATCTAGTATACTCAACTGAACGAAACATAACAAGCGCCCAATGTCCAAATCGCGAGCACAGATCGAACAATGAACTAAACAAGCCCCTGTCAATAGATGGTAGCGGGTTGGTCCACTACAGTTGAACAGAGCCTTATAAAAGTGCCACGATGGAAACATATCATATCAAACTATAAAAACCATAAAAAAAACCATGTAAAACACCGTGATGGAAAAATATCATATCATATAATATCATAAACGATATCAAAACATATCATAATAAAAAAAGTAATTTTTTTAAAATCATTCTTTTCCCCAAAACCCCAAATATATTTAAATAAAAAATAAGTCTCATAAAACTTAATAAAAAATCAAATATAGATCCTTCAAAATATATATCAAGCGTCCACTGTTCAAGTCACGCGCACTGACCGGACAATGTACGAACAAGACCATGTCGATAGAGTAGTGGGCCAACCATTTTTCGATGGTCTGGACCCCATAACAAGCACCCCAGTCAAGCCGAAACGAAACATATACAAGTGCCACGGAGGGTCAAGAACATACAACTATCAAGCACTCTGACGTAAATAAATTTTCAAGCGTCTCGATGAAAATAAAGTTTTACGATTTAAAAATATCAAAATCATTTTCGAGCGCCGAGACGGAAACATATCATCAAGCACCTAGACAGAAACATATCGATAAATCACAAAACATGAAAACATGAATCAAACGTCGGGGCAGAAATATTTTCTTATCCTTTATAATCAAAATCAAAATCAAAATATCTTAATCAAACGTCGGGGCAGAAATGTTTTCTTTTCAAAACACTTTTATGCCAAAAATCAGATAACGAGTTCTCAAAACATAAAACAATGATATTCGTTCAAAATTCAGACTATCAACATCATAGAATTACTCGTACCTCAAAATAGATGGAATAAACATCATATACACATTCATATACCTATATAAATGACATATTTTTAACTTAGTATACATATATACATACATATATTCATAACATGCAAACATGCGCTAATAATCCGAACCACCCATATCAAATCAAAATAATTGCATATCATACCATATATCAAAGATCAAATCAAGTTACAACATATGACCAATATGGTCTATATGTTGGGGCAGTTGTGGAACCCCTAGGGTCAGATCGGTGCCCCGGGCAGCAAAAATGGGTCTAACCCATGGAAATAAATATGGATGTAATTTTAATTATTGAATGAAATACTATATTCCATTATGAGTGTATAGGAAAAAATCGGGACTAAATCGGAGTCCGGAAGCTCTAGAACGAGAGAAAACAAAATCAGCGCGCGCCAAGGACGCGACGCACGTGAAGTACACGCGCTACAGTGCGCGCGCGCACTGTAGTGCCCAGGTCTGAAATCCATTTTTTTGTTTTCATTTCATTTTACAAATGAAACCTTCAGCTCACTTTCCAGTGAGGTGAAGGAATTAGGGCCTATTACCCTAATTTCTTCTGATCTTCCCTAAACACCTCAAAAACACCCAAAATTAATTTTTAATATCAAAACCAACATTAACACATGTTATAGAATAAAAATCAATTTTTTCAAAATATCAGATATTTTTACAAAAATATAGATTTATTCTAAATACGCATTTGCGTAAATTTTGAATCCAATTCACAGGCCATTTTAGAATCCCAATTAGAAATGTCTCATGAACAATTCTAGTTCACCCAAAGGTGGTCAAGTGATTCTAGAATGGTAGACATAGCTCTAAGTTTTAATCTAGAGTTCCAAACTCTTATTCAACATGAACATCTTTGACCTAAATTATAAGCATGTTGTGTTTATACTTCTAAAGTATTTTAACACAATCGATTAGCCTTATTTCAACATTAAGCTATGTGATCATGCATCTAATACACAAATGAACATAGCTTAGGAGAAGATCAAACATTACCTAGTAAGCTTGATGCAAGATCCAATCTACTTCTCCTTATTGAAATTGTTGGAGAACCTCCAAGGTGTGCAAGCTTGTCTTCAATAACCAATCTTGTTTCTAATGATTCCAAGCTTCACTTCAAGTTCCAATCTTGATTTCTCCTAAATGAAATATTATAGAGACCTCACAAGCTTCTCTAAACACTTCTCTAACTTAGACTAATCTCTCTAAGAATTTGCTTGTATTCTTACTTGTAATTAAAACCTTCATAAATCTTGCATTTATAGCAAAAACTTAGGTAATTTTTAATTAATAAAAGTTGTAATCAACTTTTAAGTGGGCTTAATCTAATTTGTCCAAATACGTATAATTATGTGTGACTAATCTCCATTGTCTTCAACTTTAATTTAATCCAATTAAATCAAGCCAGGGATTAGGCATTTGTAAGCAAGTCTGCTATATTGTCTTGTCCTTGAACCTTCAAGACCACTATGTCTTTTCGTTCAATAATCTCTCTAATCACGCGGTATTTCCTTTCCACGTGTTTAGACTTGGAATGCGCCTTCGGCTCCTTAGCCTGCGCGATGGCTCCGTTAATATCACAGTGTTGGGTTTCTAAGGACAATCCCAAGATCATTTAAGCATAATAGAAGTGTGAATACGCAAAGAAGTTAGCGGAAAATACTTACAATGCTCGGTTGGATGTAGATGGAAAGTTCAAAACTTTTGCTCCTTTTGTAGTGCTCCAAGCTCCACTTTTTGATGTATGTTGAAGCTTCAAGCTTGAAGTTTAAGATTCTAAACTCTAGGGAATGTTTCCCTATCACCTTTGTATGATTCTTTTAAGTGCTAACTCTAGGAAAATTTTGAAACAAAACTTCCCCTTGTTCCTTTGTAACTCACGGCAATGTGAGAGTAAAAGAGAGGGAGAAATTCGGTGGTGAGAGGAAGAAAAGAATGAAAAAGTGTTGACTTGTTATTTTGATTTTCCAAAAAACAAAACATGATATACCAAAATCAAATGTTTGGTAAAAGTCTATCACCTTTCAAAATGGAGTGTTTTACAAGCCATCACCAAATATCGAATTCCATCACCAAAAAGTAAGTAAATTGACAAGTGATGTGACTTGTGGTGGGCCCCACTTGATTCAAAATCCGAGTGGGCCTGCAAACACATTCCGGGCTCGGGTTCGTTAATTCCAAATTAACGAATTTTCTGTTGCTACGTAATTAAATCAAATTTAATTAAATAATTATGCCTAGCAAAATTACTATTAAAGTCGCTCGCGAATTAATTCTAAATTAATTCGTTCGCCCGAATTAAAATCCAATTTTAATTTCGTTATGAAATCTAATTTCATTTAATATATCGAATATATTATTTTAATTGATTAATTCCAAATTAATCGTTCTCTCTCTTTTAATTGAATTTTATCCCAGATAAATTCTTACCGTAATTAATCTCATATTAATTTTCTCTCTCTTATAATTAATCCTAGATTAATTATGTTCGAGTCATACGTCATCGGTGAATCTTCGGGAAGCGACCCATGAGATCCTTGGATATGTTGGCAGTAAATCCAGTCGTCGGACTATCCAAACACGTGCGTACCTCGTACCACATTCTTACCGGTTTACGAGACATGGTTGGCTTCTTGCAAAGCGCCGTGCCTACCCAATTCTCCAGAAATATTCTTTAAGGAATATAATCTTTAACAGTCGTAGTATACATAGTATTGTGTATTGCGATCCAGTATCGGATGTCACATGCTAGGCCTGGGGCTGGAAAATGTCTGCCCCGTACGAAGCATATATTGGATCACAAGCAACTAGTCTCTATAATCGGATAATCATGACCTTGTCATATTATCTCGATTGTTGCAACATAATAGAGAACCAGTTATGTATCCCTACGTGATCATCATCTCCATATGACTGAAGTGATACTTTCGTCTTGACATCACACCCAATACACTACGATTCTCAATAAACCCAGCGTACACAGAACCTGTTAAACTCCCGGACGACCAAAACCAAAGCGTATTGATTGTTGCAAGTACTAGCGATGCATGTCTAAGGTTACGACCAAATACACCTACCATGATGCGGATTCCCATAGACACATAGTCATATTACCAATGGGATTCTGCGGGGTCTATCCAGAGCGAAGCTGTTCCCGTATCATCGGTAAACACAACCTCATATTACACTTGCATAAGTATCCAATACTTAAATATATGAGAACTATGCCGTTATGCTCCTACAACGCGCACAAGTGCAATACTAGTTTATTCTGCATTATCGATGTCCTGTCTCGATAATACTACGACTAGGGATATTTAATGATTAAACCTTTGTGGATTGATATTGTCTCATATCTTATTAATCCGGAACTAATCATAAGAACTTTATCATTTATATATTCAAGTAATCTAATTATAAAATTATAAAATAGCAATTTCCATTGTCACATAGTTAATTTGTACAAAAACCACAATGTCTTTTACAAATAGTGACGCTATGGGTCATAATTGTCCAACAATCTCCCACTTGGCCTATAGCCTGTCACTCAAGTATCTAACACCTGAATTATGTACATGTCGCTCAAACTTTTGCTGAGGAATAGCTTTCGTTAGCGGATCTGCAATGTTGTCCTCTGATACGACCTTCTCGATCTTCACATCGCCATGATGTATGATCTCACAAATCAGATGGAAACATCGAAGAACATGCTTGGATTTTTGATGAGACCGCGGTTCCTTAGCCTGCGCTATAGCCCCGTTATTGTCATAATACAATGGAACGGGCTCAGCTGCTAATGGAACTACTCCTAATCCAATTAGGAATTTACGGATCCAAACTGCCTCTTTTGCTGCTTCAGCTGCAGCAATGTATTCTGCTTCTGTTGTTGAATCGGCAACAGTCTCTTGCTTGGAAGATTTCCAGCTTACTGCTCCATTGTTCAAACAAAATATGTACCCGGATTGTGACTTACAGTTGCCTTTATCAGTTTGGAAACTTGCATCGGTAAATCCAGTTACCTCAAGTTCTCCATCTCCATAGATTAAAAAAGCATCCTTAGTTCGTCTAAGATACTTAAAGATGTTCTTAACCGCCATCTAGTGACCATAACCTGGATCGGCCTGATAGCGACTACACATGCTCAAAGCATATGAGACATCAGGTCGCGTAAATATCATGGCATACATGATCGATCTGACTGCCAAAGTGAATGAGATCTGACTCATGTTGTCTCTCTCATCTTGAGTTTTAGGACACATGTCCTTAGATAGAGTGACATCATGTGACACTGGCAACAGTCCCCTCTTAGAATGTTCCATGTTGAATCTCTTCAACACTTTGTCAATGTACGTGCTCTGGGAGAGACCAAACAACTTTCTAGATCTATCCCGGTAGATCTTTATTCCTAGAATAAAGATTGCTTCTCCCAGATCCTTCATGGAGAATTTTAATGAAAGCCAAGCTTTCACCGATTATAGAATGGGAATGTCATTGCCAATAAGCAATACATCATCAACGTAAAGGACAATGAATGTCAGTGCACTCCACTAACCTTCTTATATACACAAGGATCATCCTCGTTTTGAACGAAATCATATTCTTTTATGATCTCATCAAAACTTTGGTTCCAATAACGCGTGCTTGCTTCAATCCATAAATGGATCAATTTAACTTGCAAACCTTGTCTCCATGTTTTGGTACGACAAAACCGTCAGGCTGTAGCATATAAACATCCTCCAAAAGGTTTCCGTTATGGAAAGCGATTTTGACATCCATCTGCCATATCTCATAATCGAAATATGCAGCAATTGCAACCATTATCCGAATGGATTTAATCATGGCAACATGTGAAAAAGTTTCGTCGTAATCGATACCATGTCGTTGACGATACCCATTCGCTACAAGCATAGCTTGTACGTTTATATGTTGCCATCCATGTCGGTCTTCTTCTTGAAGACCCATTTGCAACCAATAGGCTTTACGCTTTCTGGTGTATCAACCAGTGCCAAACTTGGTTGGTGTACATGGAATCCATTTCGGACTTCCTGGCATCTTGCCATAAACCGGAGTCGATACCTTGTATCACTTCCTCATACGTAGCCAGTTCGTCTTCCTCAATAAGATTAATATCCACATGAGGTGAGATCAGAAACCCATACCTCTCAGGTTGTTTTCTAACTCTCTCCGATCTACGTGGTTCTTGTGTATTTGAAGATTGTGGCACAGTCTCATCCCTGATGAACTGTTCATGTTCCATTAAGGATTCTGTGCCAGGAACAGTATCACTCCAACTTTCATCGAGTTCTACTTTCCTCCACTTACCACTGCATTTAGGAATTCATTCTCAAGGAAAACCGTATGTAGAGCAACAAATACTTTGTTCTCTTGTGGGTTGTAGAAGTAATATCCTTTGGTTTCCCTAGTATAACCTACAAATAGGCGTTTATCCAATTTGGGTTCAAGTTTGGTACCATCCAAATGTTTAACGTATGCTCAGCATCCCCAAATCTTCAGGAATGAGAAACCCGATTTCTTTCCTGTCCATATCTCATACGGAGTCTGTTGAACAGACTTTGACGGAACCTTATTCAAAATAAGTATTGTACTGTTCAATGCATATCCCCAGAAGGAAATAGGTAGCTCAGTGCGACTCATCATCGACCTTACCATGTCTAACAAAGTTCGGTTTCTCCGTTCGGACACACCATTTAATTGCAGTGTTCCGGGAGGAGTCCTCTATGAAAGAATACCATACTCTTTCAAGTAATCAAGAAACTCATTGCTTACGTATTCTCCACCACGGTCCGACCGTAATGTCTTAATACTTTTGCCGGTCTGTTTTTCTACTTCGTGTTGAAACTCTTTGAATTTCTCAAAGGTTTCCGACTTGTGTCTCATAAGATACACATAACCATAACGCGATGCGTCATCCATAAAGGTTACGAAGTATTCATATCCACCTCTAGCCTGGCTAGACATGGGCCCACATACGTCACTATGAACGAGGGCTAACAGTTCGGTGGCACATGCACCTTTACCGCTAAAAGGTGTTTTAGGCATTTTGCCTAATAAACAAGATTTGCAGACGTTATATGAATTTGGATCAAATCCATCCAAGTACCCACTCTTCGAAAGTGTGGATATGCGAGTCTTGTTAATGTGTCCCAGACGACAATGCCACATATAAGTTTCATATTTGTTACTTAGTTTAAGCCTTTTGTTTGTTACATTATATGTTCGAGATTGATTTATATTTAAAATATAAATACCATTTTTCACATCAACACTGCATATCTCCATATCATTTTTATACATAAAACACCCAGTGTTTCTAAAAACAAAAGTATAGCCACATTGGGCTAATAAAGATACAGATATAATATTCCTAGTCAAACTAGGTACATAATAACAGTCTGAAAGATTAAGTACATGCCCCGAGGGCAGTTCCAAAATATAAGTCCCAACAGCCAAAACGGCGACTCTTGTCCCATTTCCAACTCGGAGGTTTATCTCTCATGAGGCCAGTCTCCTGATAATCTGCAGATCCTGCACATAAGTACATACATGAGTACCACAACCAGAATCAAAAATCCAATTTTTAAAACTAGAAGTAGACATGTTTATTTCTATAACAAATATACCTGAAGCTGGTGTCTTGCCCGCTTTGATTTCCTTCATGTGCGCCTTGTACTCACGGCAGTCACGCTTCCAGTGACCCCATTTGCCACATTGCAGGCATACATCTTGGGATTTGTCATTTGCCTTCCCATAAGACTTTGACGATTTGGCCTTGCCCTTCTTCTTCTTCTTCTTTACACCTCCAGTAGCCTTCGGCCAAGCCTTGGGAGACTGAGATGTTGAAGCAAAGTGCGCCTCGCGCTTTTTACCCTTCATTAGCTCTTTGTAGGCACTGCATTTTTGCATATAAGTCCCTATGATGAGTCTCATTTGGAGACACTACCTTTTAAGTCACGGAGGTCACGGAAAACGGACATCGGAAGGGGGAATTCAGAATAAACAAGGTTCACTATTTTCGTTCGTGCTGCGTTCGTGTATACGTTCGAAAGCCAAACAGATTGCGGGCGTTCGTGCCGTATTCGAGGAAGCGTTCGAACGGTGTCGGTAATTCTGGTTTCGCTGCTAGCCTCTCATCAAGCTCAATTCGCCCAAGCCTTGGCCCACACGCCCAAGCCCACTTAAAACAATATTTAACACATGGTGAAATCAAAACAAATCTAAAAATCACATACCAAATTAAAATAAACATTAAAATCAATCAAATATTTTAATTCCTTAATTAAGATATTCACCCACCAATTACACAAGATTCCTTCCTAACTAAACAAAATCACATACTAAATTAAAAAGATTCCATGCCTAATTAAAATCAATCATAACAAATTAAATATTTTGCATTCCTAATCTAACCAAATTTGTCCCCCCTCAATCTTTGACTTTCCTTGCTCAACACTAAATCAAATCCCTTCCTTGTGAGACAAGGTGAAGCCCTAGCCTTTATCTATATAAACAACCCATAACCAAGACATGCATTCCCCTAGCTCATTCATACAAGAAAAGTCTCCCCTAGCTCATACATAGCTCATTCACACATATTCACATAAAGAAAAAATCCTCTCCATTCACGCCTAATATACTCAAGAAACAACCTAGAATTTTCCTCTCCTCCTCCTCCATTTCCACCGAAAACAACACTCCCCCTAAACACTCTCCATAACCAAAAATACACCCCCAAAACAGCAGCCAAATCCTCTTAAAACAGTCCCTAAAATCCTCAAAAAAGTAACATAAAAATTGCATTCATAATCCTTAAAATAATCACACAAGACTACACTAAAAACCCACAAAAAACACTCGGAACAGTCCGTTGAAACGTCAAAACAAGTGACCTGAACAGTGAGCAGCAAAACAGAGGCCGAACAGCAGCAGAACGGAGACCGAACAGTAAGCAAAACAGCAAAACAGTGAGCTAGGATGCTAAACCAGTGAATCGGAGGAGTTGCGGAGCATTCCCCCCTTTCTACGATCGTACACCGTACTACCGAGAGACGACATAAAAGGTTAGACCTGAGGGTACCTTGTATTTATTATCTTTCATTTGTCTTTTATTTATTTTAATATATTTTTTTATTGCATGAGAGTCGTTTTGTTGAGGCATGATGTGAATTCCAGATAAACGGAATGCATGTTCTCTTTTGTGGTATATCAGATGGAAACCCGGACGTAAATTCCGTAGCCGAATCCGAATGGATGGTAGTACGGTCTGCACTCGGGATACAACTCCACGTACCACTTGAGAGATACATATATTCCGTTTCATCCAAACTTGTATTTGAGCATGATGTAGTTAGTACGTTATTGATTTATTTAGCCTGATTAGGCCTAGTGCGTTATTTATTCTTAAGCATGATTTAGTCCTTAGTATGTTAATCTTTATGCATGATTTAGATATCCATGTGAGTAGATTGTCGTTGTTGTGATCCTGTTTGAATGCGGTATCTAAAACCATATGAATGTATGCAATCTGCCAGTTCCCGTTTGAACGCGTCATCGAACGCAACTCGAACGCGAACATTCTGTTTACCGTTCGAACGCGTTATCAAACGCTACTTGAACGCGCATGCATTTTGTATCATCAGGTCTGGTCTCGTTCGAACGCGTTATCAAACGCTACACGAACGCGAACCTTCTGTTTACCGTTCAAACGCGTTATCAAACCATATGAATTTTTGTGTTTTTATTTGATTAATCAGGTGAAATTGGTGTGAGATAGCTGTGTAAGGAGTTTCCACTCCTGAGACGTATCTCAACCTGTTTTGGAACAAGTTAATTTTTGTTTATTTCCTTTTGAATCATTTAATTTGTGAATTCTCCTTAAAACTGATTAAAATGGATCTTCATATGCCCAGTTGACATATATTATCAATATGCATGGTAACATACGGACATGAGATATAATTGAAAAGTTTGTAATATTCAGTGCTCTAGTTTAATTGGAGGAAGCACCTAAAAAAACGATGTGATAAAAAAAACGTCTTAGATCCGAGTTATTAAGTCTGTAAGGGTGTTTTAACACCTAGTGCCCTAAAACCAACTGGTTTGGGAGTCACTGGCCCAACACTCGTTACATGGATCGAAGATGTTGTAAATATATATATATATATGAAGTCTGAGTAATTAAGTCCGTAGGGGTATCTTAACACCTAGTGCCCTAAAACCAACTGGTTTGGGAGTTATTGGCCCAAAGCTCGCTACATAGATGGAAGATATTATATATAAATAAATAAATAAAACCAAAAAAACCAAAAAAAAAATTCCATTGCTTAAAAAAGGTGTGAATTCTGATAAAACTTTAGGACAAAAATATTACTCTCTTCTCAACTACACTCGTGACTATTGTGGGCAAAATGAGTTGATTAATATTTTGTTGACTGTGTATATGGAGAATGGTAAAAATAATTGGAGAATTTACTTATTCGGTAATTTAAAAAGAAACAAAACAACTATTGACTTGGATAAGAAGTTTCACATGTTTAGTCATTAACTTCTTTATTTCACTTTTCTCTTTTCTCTTGTCTTTTTTGCTTTTGTGTGCATTAGTTTTACTATCTTTTTACTTTTATCAAACGTTTATGGGTATCGTTGTTGTAAGCCCTCACGAGACTACAACTCGTCCATTATGGACACCTAGGGGTTTAAAAGCTTGTTGCATATGCTAAATGCAACTGTGATACCTACGAAAGTGGCTTAGATTAATTTTAATTATTTATTGTATTTTATTTTATTATTTTGCTCGAGAATTAGCAAAATGTTAGATTTGGGGGTGTGATGAGCAGAAAATATATCAATATTTACCGCCCCTTTTACTTAATATTTTGTTTAGTTTCTCGGGTTTGATGAACGTTTTGATGTATTTTAGTTTATTTTGCAGATAAAATAATATTGGGACTCAATGAAATCATTTAGGACGAAATGTGGGTCAAATAAGGGCAAAAATTGAACTTGACATATTAATTTTGGAGATTGGAAACTTGAAAGGGCGTTCTAACGAAGTGTAGTTTCGGAAATTCCAATTTTTCGCAATTGTCGTATTTTGGGCATAACCCTTTACTCCGATATCGGATTGAACTAATTCAAGTTTCAGATTAAATAAGACTCAAAGATCTACAACTTTGAAGAACAAAATAATTTCGAAGTCTGAAGATTTCATGACCGAAATTGATGAAACATCCGAAAGTGTGTTATGTGTAATTATTAAAGTCATTTTCAAAGCAAATAAATAAATAAATAAATAATAAAAATATTCAAACTCCCACCAAACATGATAGAAATTAGTGGAGCAATTAGTGGAGCAATTAATAATGGATTTGGTGCAGTAATTAGTGGAGCAATTAATAATGGATTTGGTGGAGGCAAAATTTTGCCTATAAATACAAAGCCATTTCATTTGTAAATTCATACTTTCTTCTAAGGAATTCCTTAAGAATACTAAGAAGATTGTATCTTGTTTGTTTATTTAAAGCTTTCAGTAATTAATTTCCGCTTTTGCACTTTCTTTTCTTTACTTTTCAGTCTTTACTTTCTGTAATTTACTTTTACGCACAATACTTTCTTTTCTTTACTTTTCAGCAATTTACTTTTGAGTAATGAGGAGGTAACTCCCCCTTACTGGGGTTAAAGGTAAACCTTTTATTACTAATATTTAGATTAATTTCCCTTAATTATAATATATAAACTAGTTAAAACCTGACTTAACGAGGATACCGCCATATTGGTCGGTTGGTAATTATTTAAATTGGTTTTAACCTGACTAAACTGGATACCGCCTGATTGGTCGATTGGTAATTAATTATTAATTTGACTTAATCTGGATACCGCCTATATGGCTGGTTGGTAATTATCATGAAAAGTTAATATATTATATTAAGGGAGATATCTAAAATAGAAGTAATAAAAGTGGATCCTTTTACCTCAGCATTTTCTTTTATTGTACTTTTACTTTATTTACCTTCCGGCATTTACTTTTCAGCACTTACTTTCCAGCTTTTATTTTTCAGCATTTAATTTTCAGTATTTACTTTTCAGTATTTACTTTCCGTCATTTACTTTTCAGTATTTAATTTCCAGTAATTTACTTTATGTCTTTTATTTTATTTAAGTTTTTACTACTCCTAAATATGTGTCGTAACTAAGACAGTTATCTAGGGTTGTGATGAAGTCCAATATCACCGGTTTATAAGGGGTTAAATTACGGTTTGGGTAATATAAATGTTTATTTATTGAGTCTTAGTCTTAATGCATCTTGTGAACTGGCCATTAATAAGATTGATTCGGTAAACTTAAAATGAACTTGGAAAATGGATTTTAGGTTTAAGACCTTAGACTTAATAGCCCACGATCTTCCTTGAGGATAGATAACCCTTTAATAGATTTCCTTACAGGATAAGAATATACATGTCGGGCGAGGGTAGCCATAATTGGAACTTAATCTTAATGAATTAAGATAACTTAATTGACATAGGAATATGATTAATTGGGTTACACTAGGTGTTTGTATCTGACCATCGGAAGAGGCTATTGTTAGGGATATGCCCTATACTCAACTTGTCGATAGACTATATATACATGTATTTGTAATATTTTCATTAATTAATAAAATGACCATCTTTATTATACGTGTCTTACATAAATTATATGAATCATCAAACACTGTAATAAAGCCCTTGGAGTAATAAGATGATGGCTTCCACGCCTTATGAGAATCATTACTCTCAAACGTTCCTAGTCATAGTTTTGTGAATAATCTGGTCGTTCACAAAGCGAAGAGACTAGCATGATGATATGATCCACCTTAAGTGGGGTAACCGATCTCATAGGCTACTAGCGGAGATCCGTCCACTTGGTGTATCACATGAATGCATGAGTTGCTCGTGTCCATCGAACTAACCGCCGAAAGTTTTCATATGGAGTGTTTATCTCATGTGTCTATGAGAACTTTCATGTATCGATTATATGACTAGTCCTTAGACTTGAGGTCCTTACAATCTTATGTGTGGATCAAATAACTTTGACATTCTCCTTCCCCGGTTCAAAAGATCCGGTTATAAAGGTATGATTGGGTCATTTATCGAAACACATGAAGTTTGCAAAGATACAACAGAGAATCGCCACTCTCTCGGATAATATTTTCTTATAAGAGTGGTATTCCAGTTCGCAGGTTGATATGTGTGATCAGTGCTTGAGACTGTGGCCGCAGCGGAAGAATCATGTGAGATTCTTGGGTTAGCACGATTCATGACACTATCAACATCATACCTTTGACCATATTGGTAGACACTTTCCGTACCTTAGGTCAATTGGTGAGGATAAAGTGAGGCGAGAGACCGTATCATATGTAAATCGCATACAGAATGGGTATATATCTTTCCTTCACATTTGGGGGCCTTGGCATGTTGCTAGATGTCAACCTTGGTCATTGAAATCAAACGACCATCTGATCGGAGGATAATTTATGTTCGATTAAATTATCACGATTCATTTCATGTCCAACTTGAGGGGAACCCAAAAGGTCACACACAACAAAGTCGAAATCAATGGTTAACAGTGCACAATACAAATTTAACAGCATATATGATTGCTGTAGGAATTGTTCATAAATGGTTCAATGTGTTTAATTATTGAAAAGATCATTTATGAGGTTCCATAGTGGCTTAGGGATTGGTGAATGACGATAGGGGCATTTTGGGAATTGGAATAAATAAATAAACGTGAATAGTAATATGAATAGTAATTTTTTTTTTATATTTGTTTTGAATTCCAATTCGGCCCAAACTCTTATTAGGGTTTTATAATCTCATTAAACCACTAAATTAAGATCCAATGGCTAAGATTAAATTAGCTTTTATCTCACATCGGATTCTTAATTAATTTTGTTGTCTTTGGAGCACTTATATAAACCCAAAGAATTCTTTACAAATTTTTCACCAAACATTTCATATCTTGGGTTTATATAAGTGAGCAACTCTAAAGTTTAAAAGTAATCCACTGATTTTGAGGATCCTTAAGTCTAATTGACTAGAGGAACCTCGAGTTAAAAGTTTTGGGGTATTTGCCTAGGCTAGCACCAAGGGCAAAATACCCGTGCACTCAAGGCGTAGTCTTGCCGTTGAGTTTTGGCTTTGGTGTGTGCATCTTTGGAGGCCACACAGTTGGGTGGCTCTTTGGAACGTGGAAGAGCTTGCTGAGTTCGAGAAAAGCTTGAATATTGGAGGGAAGACTGGAGGAGTCTTCGGTTCAAGTAAGTCTTTTTCTTTCTTTATTTTAATTAGAGTTCTTATGATAGTTATCATGTTTAGGTTTATGTTCTCTGCATGTTTTATGAGTTTTTATGCTTAGAATATATAGAAACATGCCTAGGCTTGTAGAATAATAATAAAAAATGGGTCTTTGGCAAAGGGATAGCGGCATCATAATTTCTTCTTGATTTTCCGCTGCGCACTCGCGACCGCTTCCCAAAAGTAGTATCAGAGCGCCGTTTTTGTTTTGATTAGTTCTCTCTCATTTGAACTCGAAATTGGGTTTGTAAATGTTCGTTGGAAAGATAACACCCTGAACTTACTTTTAGGCATAAGTTTTGCATGATTTGGTTAAGATTTGAATTGTGAAATTGCATTTAAAGTTCACGCATCTGTAAAAAAATGTGAATAGTAAATTTATTTGAATAAAATAAAATACAATATCATAATTAAATATTAATCAAAGTTATTTAATGCCTAAAATAATTCCAACATATTAAAACTCATATGCTTGATGATTCTATGTATGATTAGAATTGGCATGATTATTTTAGGGTGCAAGCATCTAGAGACTTTCTAAGGAAATTGATAGTGTATTGCTTATCCCTTAGCTAAGTAATTATTCCGTGATGAACTTAGAGATTTATTACCTTTAAGGCTAATAAATATAAATCGCTTGTTTATAATAAAAGACATTATAAAATATACAAGTGGGGTGGGACGAAGGCATTAATAAAACTTTCCAAACTAAAGTTAATTTAACCAAAGGTATTACTAGAGTTAGATAATGATTTGGTATCTTCCTTCACTCACTACCTTTTTATAGCCAAAAGGAAAAGCTGTGAAAACACCTAGATAATCATTTACTCAAATCTTACCTTAAAGCATATTTAAAGTGTTGGACTAATTTGGAGGATCTATTATTTATTCATGTCACCAAGGCAATAAGAGCCCAAGAGGTAAGGGTATTTAAGAGAGTTCGCTCCACCCTCCCTCTGGGGAATTTTCAATGGAGGAATCAATTTGACAGTTATTCACTTAAACTTGCTAAAATCCTCAATAATAATTTAAGTTTAAAATTTTCCTCCCATTGTAAAGTATAGACCCAAAGTGCTTAAACCGTATTGGCAGGACTAGGTTTTACCAGATTGACCAATACCAATTTGTCTGAGTCATAAGACGCAGCGACCCTTAGGCGTGGTCTTATAACTTAGTGGTAAAGATTGGGTGTCCACAAGGACTAGCATAAGTTATGACAAGTTTGATTGCCCAACCCAATGATCAAGGAATTGTGATTTATATCATAAATTGGTTGGGAACCTACCTAATTATCGTATTTTATAACGACCGGCCCTAGTCGAAGTTATGAAATGATGATAATGGGATCCTTGCCCACAAGAAATCCATCATATTGGGGTTGATGTGATTTGCTTAAAATTTTAAAAAAATTGAGTGGGAGCAACTTCATAATATTAAAAGCCCATGTTATTATGAAAAATTAATGAAAACATATTCCTAATTTTTAATATTCTATCTTAACAGGTGGGTTAAAATATTTCACAAACATTCAAATGGCAAACATAGTATCACTTAGTTCCATCCTTGATGAGCATAAGCTCAAAGAGGACAACTACAATGACTGGTTTAGAAACCTTAAAATTGTCTTACGACAAGAAAATATTTTCTATGTTCTTGAAAGACCATTTCCCCATGAACCCGCAGAAGATGCTGACCAAAATACATTTGATGCTTGGAAGAAAGACGTCGATGATGATGAGCAAGCAGTTTTCATAATGCTTGGCTCTATGTCGGATGAACTTCAGAAAGCTCACGAAGATATGGATGCTCAAACCATCATCTTTCACTTGAAGGAGTTGTATGCAACTTCCGTTCATACCGTGAGATTCCAAGTGTCATGTGCCTTATTCCAAACAAGGTATAAGGAAGGATCTGTTAGTGGACATGTGCTTAAGATGATTGGCCACATTGAAAAATTGGCCAACCTCGGGTTCATCATGGATCATGAGATAGGTCACGATCTAATTCTTCAGTCCTTACCAAAAGACTTCTCTAACTTTATTATGCAGTTTCATCTGTTTAATAAAGAAGCTACTTTAGCAGAATTGCACAATCTGATAAAGCAAGCAGAGAAAGACTTGAAACCGGAGCTTAAAACCTCTGTCATGCTTACGGGTACGGACCTGAAGCCACCAGGCCCAAAGAAAAATAAGGGCAAGGCCAAGTCTCCAGATCACCTAAAGCCCAATGGTAAGGTGAAGAAGAAAAAGGGAAAGGGGAAATTTTTCTTTTGTGGAAAGAAGGGTCATTGGAAGAAAGACTGCAGATCCTTGAAATCCAAGGAAGCTAGGGAAGCCCAAGAGGCCAAAAAGCCCAATGCTTCAGGTATGTTGTATATGATTGAACTATATTCTCAAAAATCTGAACCTTCTACTTGGGTGCTTGACACCGGTTGTGGGACTCACTTGTGTAACAATGTGCAGGGCCTGAGAAACAGTAGGAAACTCTGTCATGGGGAGGTTGACTTACGCATGGGTAATGGAGCAAAACTGGCTGCATCGTGCGTGGGGACATTCATTAGTTTTTCCGAATGGTTTAGTTTTAGACTTAGAAGATTGTGTTTATGTACCTTCTCCAGTAAAGAACATCATTTCAATTTCTTATTTATGTAATAAAGGTTTTTCATGCCTAATAAGTTGTAATTAATGTTCTATTTATTTCAATGAAATAAAATATGGAGATGGTATTTTGAATAATGGTACCTATGTCTTACAAACTAACAAAGAATGTTCAACCTCTAATATATACAACGTTAACTCGAATAATCTCAATGAATCACTTTTATGGCATAGTCGCTTAGGTCATATCAATGAAACAAGATTAACTAAGCTATATAAGGATGGGTATTTCAGACCCTTCAAATATTAACCTTATGGAACTTGTGAGTCTTGTTTACTTGGTAAAATGACCAAATTACCCTTCAAAGGTAAATGACAGTGTGCAGCGGAGACATTAGAACTTATACACTCTAATGTATGCGGACCAATGTCAGTCACCGCTAGAGGTGGATTCTCCTACTTTATTACCTTTATCGATGATCACTCGCGATATAGGTATGTGTACCTTATGTAGTACAAATCTGAAGCCTTTGAGAAATTCAAAGTCTTTAAAGCCAAAGTAGAAAACCAGCTTAATAAAAGTATTAAGTCACTAAGGTCTGACCGAGGTGGTGAATACTTAAGCGACGAATTTCAAGATTACTTGAGAGAAAATGGCATTGTTTCCCAGTGGACTTCTCCGGGAACTCCACAACATAATGGGGTCTCCAAAATGAGAAATTGGTCATTATTAGATATGGTCCGATCAATGATGCCAGGCACGGATCTACCTCTTTCATTTTGGGGTCTTGCTTTAGAAACTGCAACACTACTACTAAACCAAGTTCCTTCCAAGACTGTTAGTCAAACACCATATGAGTTATGGTCTGGGAAACGTCCTAGTCTTAGTTATCTAAGAGTTTGGGGATGTGACGCATATGTTAACCTCACACAAACTAACAAATTGGATGATAGGGCAGTTAAATCTAAGTTTTTAGGATATGCCTTGAACTCAAGAGCATACTGTAGGCACTACATTTCTGCATATAAGTCCTGATGATGAGTCTCATACGGAGGCACTACTCTTTAGGTTAAGGAAGTCGCGGGAAACGAATGTCGAAAGGGGAAATTCAGAATAAGTATGTCATCAGATTCAATTCACATGGTCACTGCTTTCGCGTTCGTGCTACATTCGTGAGAATGTTCGAACATCAAGCAGATTGCGGGCGTTCGTGTAGCGTTCGAATCGGCGTTCGAACAGTGTCGGTACTTCTTGTTTTGCTGCTAGCCTCACGCCCAAGCCCAATTAGCCCACCAAAACCCATCCAAAGATAATTAAAATATTTAAAATACATGTCACAAATTAAATTAAATTAAATTAAATAAATCAAATCAAATCCCTTCCTAATCTAATCAAATCTCTTCCCTAATCAAACACCAATTAAGATATTCACTCCCTAAATTAAACACATCTTTTCCTTTCATAAACCAATCAAAACACTTCCCTTTTTTTGAGGATTCCCTTCATTACCTAGAAACTCTAGCAAACCATTATAAAAAGAAGCCTAAACCAACCTTAGAACCCCTAGCTCATTCTCACAAAAACAAAAAAGAAAATAATCTAGCATTCACACCCAATGCAAAAAAAAAAAGCAAGAAGCAAATAATTCTCTCTTCTCCTCCTCCATACCATCACCGAAACACTCTCCCAAAACAGCAAAGGAACATCACCAAAACACCCCCATAAACAGTAAACATCACCACCGTAAAACACCCTGAAAACATAGCCCTAATTCACGCACCAACAGTCTTAAACATCAGCCCCAATTCACGCCAAAAACAACACCAAAACTGCAGCCCAAGCAGTGAAAACTGCAACCCCTAATACCCTCAAAAATGCAAAAACAGTCCCTTAATACAGTGAAAATAGTGACCAGAAAATACGGCAAAAACAGCAGTAAAATGGAGTAAAAACAGCAGCCCAAACAGCGGAACAACGAAAGGAAACGTTGAACCAGTGAACTGGAGGAATTGAGGATCATCAACCCTTCCGACAAACCGCATACCGCACTTCCGATAGACGACTAAAGAGGTTAGACCTGAGGGCACCTTCTTTATTTATTATCCTTTATTTTCATTTATTCTAGTACTTTATTTCGGATGAGTATTGTGGATTGGTGCATGATGTGATTTCCGAATGAACGGAATATGTGTTCTCTCTTGTGGTATATCGGATGGAAACCCGGAAGTAAATTCTGTAGCTGAATCCGAATGGACGGTATTGCGGTTTGCACTCGGGATACAATGCCACATACCACTTGAGAGATTCACATGTTTCGTTTCATCCAACCTTGCGTTTTAAGCATGATTTAGTCGTTAGTATTTTATTTATTTTAAAGCATGATTTAGTCGTTAGTGTGTTATTACTTTCTGCATGTTACTTATTTATGCATGATGATATAGTGCGCATGGGCAAATCAAGTTGGATTAAAGGTCCTCCATTTTGAGGGATAAAAAGCCTAAGGGCTACCTTTGCCACGACGTTTTGCCGCGCCGGACGAAGTATGTTTGATTGAATGTGAGATATGTTTGATCGAGCATACGAGGTCCTATATTATTGTTGTCTTTATTTTCTATGCATTGTAATGTCATGCGCATGGGCAAATCAAGTTGGATTAAAGGTCCTCCATCTTGAGG
This sequence comes from Zanthoxylum bungeanum, assembly GCA_019454045.1. Classification (NCBI taxonomy): domain Eukaryota; kingdom Viridiplantae; phylum Streptophyta; class Magnoliopsida; order Sapindales; family Rutaceae; genus Zanthoxylum; species Zanthoxylum bungeanum. Next base: position 31,462 of record SKCR01038628.1, read on the forward strand.
GATAAAAAGCCTAAGGGCTACCTTTGACACAATGTTTTGCCGCGCCGGACGAAGTATGTTTGATTGAATGTGAGATATGTTTAATCGGACATACGAAGTCCCATATCATTGTCTTATTTATTTATATGCATTGTAACATAATGAGCATGGGCTAACTAGGGTGGATTAAAGTTCCTCTATCTGAGGGAAATGCCTGAAGGCTACCTTTACCACGATGTTTTATCGCGCCTTTTATTATGTCATTTACCATTTGCATATCATTGCTTTATTTACGCATGCATTGCATTCTAGTGCGCATGGGCTAACTAGGGTGGATTAAAGGTACTCTATTCGAGGGAAATGCCTAAAGGCTACCTTTTCCATGATGTTTTGCCGCGCCGGACGAGGTGCACCCGATTGAATGTGAAATGTGTTCTATATTGTGTATTTGTTTATCCATGCATGTGTTTGTGTCATTTCAGATGATATTTTGGCAATCTCGTTCGAAAGCGTTTACGAACGCTACACGAACGTATGTATTCTGCCTCATTCTGTTCGAACGTGTTTATGAACGCTACACGAACGTATGTATTCTGCCTCATTCCGTTCGAACACGTTTACGAACGCTACTCGAACGCGCATCTATTTTGTTTTATCATGCATCAGGTCTTACCCCGTTTGAACGTGTTTCCGAACGCTATACGAACGCGAACCTTCTGTTTACCGTTTGAACATGTTTTCGAATGCTACATGAACGCACATACAGTGCACAGACTTCTTTTCGTCACATTTCATGCATGTTTGCTTCTTTGATCATTTCTTTTGCACGATATGATTAGTCACATCATTGCATTATTTACGCTTGGGAAATTATCATCCATTATATTTCCGTATTTATTTATTCGATATGCTCATGAGATTGTGTGCTCGCTTTTATTATTAATGCCTTTATAGTTGTTATTAGTTACATTATTGCACTTTATTGTTTAATACGTTCATGAATCATGTATTTTGCCTTCATTTTTTCATTTACGATTATGGGTGTGAAACTTGCATGTTGCTTAAATTATCTAATGTATGTTGCGTAGATCCGATTAAATTATTGCACAAATCATTTCATTACAAGTGGCATAAGTAAGGGACCATTCCGAACCCAACGGTTTGAGGTCTTCCTTGCGAGGGGTGAGTGCGGCCTTAAATCATTTTCCCGGTTCACACCGGGTGGCGACTACATTTTTAGTTCTCTGGTCTAGTTCCCCCGTGGGCTATTCCGTACTCCCAACCAGGCCGCGAGCCTAGGACAGCGTCACCGATTTCTGTGTCCTACACATACGTGTTATACGTCCCAAATGAACAAAGAACATTTGTCTCACGAAATGCTAAATTTCTAGAGAATGAATTCATTCTCAATAAACATAGTGGGAGTAGAATTGACCTCGATGAGGTACGAGAAGAACAAACTAACATAGAACTAAACCACATACCCCTCAAAATGGCAGCGACGGAACAACCACAAAGTTATGAACTTATAAGGTATGGTATGGAAAGACATGAGCCTGAAAGATATGGTTTCCATATTGATTAGGAACATGATCAGATCATTGATAATGATGATCCCACCAATTATGATGAAGCAATGCGTGACATTGATTCAGACAAGTGGCTTGAGGCCATGAAATCCAAAATATACTCTATGTATCAGAATCAAGTCTGGGACTTGGTGGATGCACTTGAAGGGATAAAACCCATAGGCTGCAAGTGGATTTACAAGCGTAAAACAGATGCAGAAGGCAACATCTAAACCTATAAGGCTAGGTTGGTGGCGAAAGGTTATAGACAAATCCAAGGAATTGACTATGACGAAACCTTCTCACTTGTTGCAATGATAAAGTCCATTCGAATTTTACTGGCACTAGCTGCACACTTTAATTATGAGATTTGGCATATGGATGGCAAAACAGCTTTCCTTAATGGGAACCTCATAGAGGAAGTCTATATGACACAACCTGAGGGGTTTGCATCTAAGGATGATCATAATAAAGTATGCAAGCTTAAACGATCCATTTATGGACTCAAGCAAGCCTCCGGAAGCTGGAATATATGATTTGATGAGACAATCAAAGAATTTGACTTCATCAAAAATGTAGACGAGCCTTGTGTTTACAGGAAAAGTAGTGGGAGTGTTGTTGTATTTCTTATATTATATGTCGATGACATATTAATCATCGGGAATGATATTCCCATGATGCAAGCCACCAAGTAATGGTTATCTCAGAATTTCTCCATGAAAGATTTGGGAGAAGCAGCCTACATCCTCGGCATTAAGATCTACCGTAATAGATCTAAGATGTTGTTAGGACTTTCTCAATCTACGTACATAGATAAAGTTTTGAAAAGATTCAAAATGGAAGATTCCAAAAGAGGTAATTTACCTACTTTTCTTGGAATCAAATTATCTAAGGAGCAATGTCCACATACTCCTTCAGATATAGAGCGTATGAGTAGGATCCCTTATGCTTTAGTAATAGGATCGATCATGTACGCCATGCTATGTACAAGACTTGATGTCTCTTATGCTCTTAGCATAACGAGCAGGTATCAGACAAATCCTGGTGAGCAATATTGGGCAGCTGTCAAAACAATCCTCAAGTATCTGAGAAGAACTAAGGATGTGTTCTTAACAAACTGAGATTGTTCTGAGATGAAATTCATTGGTTACTATGATGCGAGCTTTCAGACCGATAGAGATGACAGCATATCACAAACAGGATATTTGTTTACTTTGAATGGCGGTGCTATCAGTTGGAAAAGATCAAAGCAGTCAACTACAGCGGACTCCACCACTGAAACCAAGTATATTGCAGCATCTGAGGCAGCTAAAGAAGCAGTCTGAATAAAGAAGTTCATCACGGAGCTGGAAATGCTTCCCGCGATAAAGAATGGTGTCACGATGTATTGTGACAACACGGGCACCATTGTTCAATCAAAGGAACCAAGGTCCCACCAGAAATCCAAGCATGTACTCAGGCGATTTCATCTCATCAGGAGATTGTTGAGAGAAAAAAAGTTATTATAGAGAAAATATCCACATAAGATAATCTTGCAGATTCTCTGAATAAATGGCTGACTCAACAAAAGCATGATAGGCACACCCAAGAGTATGGTGTCCAGATTCATACTAGTTGGCTATAGTGCAAGTGGGAGATTGTTAGGGATATGCCCTATACCTAACTTGTGGATGGGCTATATGTACCTGTATTTGTAATATTTTCATTAATTAATAAAATGGCAATCTTTATTATACGTGTCTTACATAAATTATATGAATCATCAAACACTGTAATAAAGCCCTTGGAGTAATAAGATGATGGATTCCACGCCTTATGAGAATCATTACTCTCAAACGTTCTTATTCATAGTTTTGTGAATAATCTGGGCGTTCACAAAGGAGAGAGACTAGCATGATGATATGATCCACCCTTAAGTGGGGTAGCCGATCTCATAGGCTACTAGCGGAGATTCGTCCGCTTGGTGTATCACATGGATGCATGAGTTGCTTGTGTCCATCAAACTGACCGCCGAAAGTTTTCATATGGAGTATTTATCCCATGTGTCTGTGAGAACTTTCATGTATCGATTATATGACTAGTCCTTAGACTTGAGGTCTTTACAATCTTATGTGTGGATCAAATAACTTTGACATTCTCATTCCCCGGTTTAAAAGATCTGGTCATAAGGGTATGATTGGGTCATTTATTGAAACACATGAAGTTTGTAAAGATACAACAGAGAATCGCAACTCTCTCGGATAATATTTTCTTATAAGAGTAGTAATCCAGTTCGTGGGTTGATATGTGTGATCAGTGCTTGAGACTGTGGCCGCAGCGGAAGAATCATGTGAGATTCTTGGGTTAGCACGATTCATGACGCTATCAACATCATACCTTTGACCATATGGGTAGACACTTTCCGTACCCTAGGTCAATAGGTGGGGATACAGTGAGGCAATGGACCGTATCATATGTAAATCGCATACAGAATGGGTATATATCTTTCCTTCTCATTTTGGGGCCTTGGCACGTTGCTAGATGTCAACCTTGGTCATTGAAATCAACGACCATCTGATCGGAGGATAATTTATGTTCGATTAAATTATCACTATTCATTTCATGTCCAACTTGAGGGGAACCCAAAAGGTCACACATAAAATAAAGTCGAAATCAATTGTTAACAGTGCACAGTACAAATTTAACAGCATATATGATTGATGTAGGAATTGTTCATAAATGGTTCAATGTGTTTAATTATTGAACAGATAATTTATGAGGTTCCATAATGGCTTAGGGATTGGTGAATGACGATAGGGGCACTTTGGGAATTGGAATAAATAAATAAATAAAACATGAATAGTAATGTGAATAGTAAAAAAAAATTTTATTTGTTATTTGTTTTGAATTCCAATTCGGCCCAAACTCTTATTATGGTTTTATAATCTCATTAAACCACTAAATTAAGATTCAATGGCTAATATTAAATTATCTTTTATCCAACATTGGATTCTTAATTAATTTTGTTGTCTTTGGAGCACTTATATAAACCCAAAGAATTTTTTATAAATTTTTGCACCAAACCTTTCATATCTTGGGTTTATATAAGTGAGCAACTCTAAAGTTTAAGAGTAAGCCACTTATTTTGAGGATCCTTAAGTCTAATTGACTAGAGGAACCTCGAGTTAAAAGTTTTGAGGTATTTGCCTAGGCTAGCACCAAGGGCAAAATACCCATGCACTCAAGGCGTAGTCTTGCCTTGAGTTTTGGCTTTGGTGTGTGCATCTTTGGAGGCCACACACTTGGGTGGCTCTTTGGAACGTGGAAGAGCTTGCTGAGTTTGAGAAAAGCTTGTAGATTGGAGGGAGGACTGGAGGAGTCTTCGGTTCAAGTAAGTCTTTTTCTTTCTTTATTTTAATTAGAGTTCTTATGATAGTTAGCATGTTTAGGTTTATGTTCTCTGCATGTTTTATGAGTTTTTATGCTTAGAATATATATTAACATGTCTAGGCTTGTTGAATAATCAAAATAAATGGGTCTTGGGCAAAGGGATAGCGGCATCATAATTTCTTCTTGATTTTTCGATGCGCACTCGAGGCCGCTTCCCAGCAGCTTTTACATAATTTCGTGTTCTAGGTTAATAAGCCAATATATTACACAACCGTAAGATAACCACTTCATCTTTAAAAATGATATTGGAAAGATTCACAACCCTGGATAGTTTTATAAAATTGAATTTTCCTAAATCTACTTTCAAGCAATTTCATTTGCTTGTTTTAAGTTTAAAGTCACCATCCAATCAATAACCAATCCATTAGATACTCATAAAAATTTGACTTCATAAATTAATAACAAAAGGTTTTATGTCCTGGTGGGATCGATACTTTTTATACTACTTGAACGATATGTGTGCTTGCGTTATACGCGTGTGAAAACGCCGGTCAGGATGCCCATACAAGGTTACTTCACAAAGATGTTATCCTTTATGCGTATAGTCCCATGCCAACTGAAACTGAATAGTTGGAGAATTTTGGTCGGCCTACACGTAATCTGAAATTGAGCCGAGCTTAGGGAGCTGACCTTCTCCGAGGCAAGAAGGCTATACCAAATGAATGCCAACCCAAAAGCATACAAAGGTTAGTATTATCTCTCTGTTTATGCCGGGGTTCCCCACCTTATCACCAATATCCCGGCCACCAATAAAAATTTTAAGGATAAGTGGTTCTGGGCAGTAGACCCATGGGGACAACAATAATCGATTGATGGTGAACGCGTCATAGTCCCCAATATCTTCTCGGATAGAGGTAACGACATGACCTCTGATTCCCTTCTAACTAAATTTAACAATTCACTAACCTCCAAACGTGATGTAGCTTGTTGAAGGGATCTCCCCAAAGTCCACCACGAGGCCTGAGCCAGGATGAGGAAGAAGATCAAGTTTGGGGGCCACTATAGGGACCTCAATAACCCTACTGCCTTGTTTGACTCGGGCCTCATCCTGCACACTCCACCACCCAGTCGAGGTAGGCTAGTAGGTTCTGACTAACCCATTAACTTCGTGTCTGCTGCCTTGTCTTTTTACTTTACGTTGTTTTCACCATTCTTATGCTCTAACTGTCTTTTTCTGTTTACAGGAATGTCTGGTTCCAAAACCCCTCATCCAATTTGCTCGGGAAATGTCACGGGCTCCCGGGGTGGGTCTAACAACGCTTGATCCTAAATAAGTACCCTTATTCCACCAGAATCTAGGCAGAAGTCTACACACTCAGTAGCCCCATCATCTGGACCTTCAAGTGCTCCATAAACTTCCATCATCTTGATCCATTTAGTCCCACTAAATGTGCCCCGTCTCCTACCCAAACCACGAGGACCTCCCAAATAGTCCAAACCTCAACTGCTCATTCTCGGGCCTCCAAAAGATGCTTCCATCAGGTCGGGGTGAGGAGCCTGAGGAGCTAGTGCAAGAAGGAAGACGGTAGCCCAAAAAGGCAAAGCCCCGACAGTCCCTTCTCAAGCCATGATGGTACCCCATTGTTGAATATCAACAGCTTTGTTGAATAAATGAGGGAAAAAGTGGCCTACCTCCTCCCGACCTTCAACTATGTGGCAGATACTGTGAGCTTGGAGAAGGCCACAGAGTATGAAGGTCTCTCACTCGAGGACCTCATTAACAGGTCATGCAGATTCCAAGAAAGAGTAACTGGACGTCTCATTTGTAACTTGTGTTTTTTTCTTCATTTTTCCATACTAACCCCCATTTTCTATATTACATATGGCCTATCTCATGGCCACAAATAGAGATTTGATGACGAGCACCATCTCTGAGGGGGTCCGGCACAGAGGCTTCAAAGTCCCCTGACCGAGATGGAGCAAGAATTGTCCAAGTAGTTGGAGGAGGCCAAAGTTGAGAATTAGGGTCTCAAGACAGAGATCAGAGCCCTCAAATAATCCAGGGGAGATGCCAAGACCGAGGTTGCCTCCCTTTACAGAGCCTCATAAATAACCAAAAAGGAGATGGACGAGGTCAGAGCAGAGACGACCTGGAAGGCCGATGAGCTCAACGTCCAGTTGTGGTGAGCTGCTATGACCGAAAGAAAATTCGAGCAAAAGAAAGATCAATCGGAGAAAGCTTCGGACGACCTGAACAAGATAGAAGTTGAGCTTCCTGGCTGCCAAATGGCAGGCCAAGATTGAAGGGATGAAGGAATGCGTTGAAATATTTGAGTTGCTCAAGCCTGGCCTAGATTTTGGGGTGATTCATAAGCTCGTAAAATTGTGCAAGGGGGAGATAACATAAGAAGAGGCATTTGGTCAAGTTTCAGAAGACCCCGAGGACATTCAAGACCTTGAGCCGATGTCGATAATGCCTCATACTCAAGACGAACTCGATCTGCTACCGCTCCTTTCGAGGAGGATCTTGGCCCCTCGACCACTGCTATACCAATTGAAGAGGTCTCTGGCCCACCCTATGGTGCCGCTCCAACCGGAGAAGCTTCAGGCCCTTCCACCCCAACAGCTGCTCCCAAGGAAGCTCATGCCCCTCCTACTGTTTGACTACATACTTTTCCTCTTTTTTTTTTGTGGGTAACCCCAATGGGGCCTTATGTAAAAAATACTTAATGAATGAATGAATGAATTTTGCACTTGGGTATCTTTATTTTTCTTTCTGAAGTTTATACTGAGCAAAGACCCGAGTCGGGGCAACTTCCTTTAATGCTAAGCCATTTTTTTGTCAAAGTTAACCCATCCATTCCCCTAAGGGATCACACCATTTTTGAAAACATAAAAAGAGTCATTGCATGAAATGAAAATGATTTTGGAAATTGATGATTGGAAAACCCCGAAGGACAACTTGAATAGAAATGAGACGAAGCCTGATGATATCTTCGCAGAAGAGCACCAAGACTCTCATGTTCTCTCAAGTCAAAAAATGGGTCTGCAAATAGAGATCATTTGCACACATGCATACATACACATAATATTTTTTCTTCAGGGAATCGAACAAAGAAATAGGAAAAGCTCCCGAGAAATGGGATACACTATGACAGCCTCCCAAAGATGGGGCAAGATACAAAATGCTCTATTTCAGTTAAGAGTTAAAACCTCCAAGACACGGGGTATTCATAGTTAGAAGGTCGAGACATGGGGTGAAGCCCGCATAAGAAATATTACTGGGGGCGGAGCCCCCCCAAGAAAGGATGCTGAGGGCGAGGCCCGACTAAAGAGGAAGAAGATGGAAGAAAAGCCTATCAGACTGATCAAATAGCCACAAAGTCGGGAATAAAGCCTGCAACTATTAAGAACATCGGGAATAAAGCTTATCCAAGTCAAGAATAAAGCCTACAATCATTCAGAAGCATCGAGAATAATCAATAAAGCCAGGAATAAAGCCAACAGTTGATTAGTGCATTGGGAATAAAGCCCACTGATAAACACTTAAAAGTGTACATTTATTAAAAGAAAATTAATCATTTTATACTTGTAGTTTCATTAATCCCCTTAATTTTGCACATTTGTGAAATAATAATTAAATTTATGTTTTATATATTTTTATCGTGATTTTTATTTCTTATGTAGGTGAAATAATACTTTGGATGCATAACTAGATAAATGGACGTGACATTTGGATTTCGAGGTCAGAAACTTGAAAGGGCGTTCTACCAGTGTACAATTTCGGAATTTCCAATTTTACGTAATTTTTAAATTTTGGCCAAAAATTTTTTACTCCAATATCATATTGAGGTGATTCTAGTTTCAGATGAAAGATGACTCAAATATGTACAACTTTTCTCTTTACAAGATTTTCTAGTTCTGAGGTTTTCAAGGTCGAAAATTAGGGAAGAAGTCAATATGTGTTGCTTGTAATTTTAATTATTAGAAAATAATGAAAAAAAATAAATAATACATAAAAATTGAAATGTCATAATCCACTTTAGGTGGATTGTGACAAATGTTTGCAAAATGATCAACAAAAATTTAAAAAAATAAAAATTGAAAAAAAGGAAAGAGAAAAAATAAATTAGTAAAATTTTATTAATTGTATTTGTTTTGGAAAGTTGTAATTAATAATTGAGATATGAGCACTTATACTATAAATAAAGGTGCTCACCTCTCATTTCTTCATACTTCTTTAATTTTCTCTCTTGAAGAACTTGGAAGAAGTGTTTTGTGTGTTTTACTTTTCTTGTAATCTTTTTTCTTTCAGTAATAAAATTATGTAAATTTTTATTCAAATAATGAGTAGTTAATTCCATTCTGTTGGGGTAAAGAGTGAAACTCTAAATATGAAGAATATAAATTAATCTTTCTTATATTATAATATATGAATTGTAATCTGAAAACTAATATTTAATCTTCTTTTATATTTGAGAGTGTCTTGATTCGCTGTAGACAATCAAATCTTGGTTGGCACAGTTAATAATTTACCCCATATTATATAAGAGAGTAATTTAAATCTGAACTAATTATTGACAAGCTTTGTTACCGCATTTATGGCTGGCTTTTATATATTTGGCATACTTGAGTACCTAACTAGACTAGTTATAGACAAATGTTATCACCGTCTTTATGTCTGGTTTTATATGTTTTGGCATATTAATTCCTGAAATAAATTAACCGGTAATAATGACAATTTATATATTATAAAAAATAAGATTTCTCTATATTTGAAATATTAAGAGTGGATCCCCTAGCCCCAACATTCTAATTTATTATTACAGTTCAATTTAAAAATGTTCATCACTTCGAACAATTCAGTCTTTTTATTTTCAATCAAATTATTATTTTATTTTACTAAATTTATTCTATGTAGATCGACCCCGAACTTACCGGGTTATTTTATTACTTCGACACTCTTATACTTGGGAATAAAGAACCACTTTGTGAGTGTGTCACCCACAATCAACAAAGTCATGAATAAATCTTGTAGCTATTCAGAAGCATCGGGAATAAAGCCAAGATTCAGGAACAAAGTCCAAGTCAGAAGTAAGTCAGGAATAAATCCTGCAATCATTCAGGAACATCGTGAACTTCACGATCATCAAACATCGGAACAAAGCCCACAATCAATAAAGTCGGGAATAAATCCCATAATTAGACCATCCAAAACCGGGAATAAAGCTCCGAACCTAAAATATCTCAAAACTGATCGAAGTATCGATGGACTTGAGGGTCTAATCACAGCAGAGAATGAGGTATCTCAAAACCGATCGAAGTATCGGGGGACTTGAGGGTCCAATCACAGCAGAGATCGAGGCATCTCAAAATCGGTCAAAGCATCGGGGGACTTGAGGGTCCAATCACAACAGAGATAGAGGCATCTCAAAAAATGATCGAAGCATTAGGGGACTTGAGGGTCCAATCACAGCAAAGACCGATGCATCTCAAAATCGGTCGAAGCATCGGAGGACTTTAGGGTCCAATCACGACAGAGATCGAGGCATCACAAAACCAATTAAAGTACCGAGAAACCCGCAGATTCATTGCCCATCACATAGTCACAACAGGGATCGAGGCATGCCACTGGCCTGAAGGCAGTCCATCTATCAACAAGCTACTACAAAATCAGGTTAGTCCAGCGACGCCCGACATGCCAGGTTCGTAAAAATGCATGCATGACTTTGATATGCATGTCACACACTGCACAAGCGATGAGAGGAAAATATATCAATATTTACTACCCATTTTACTTAATATTTTGTATAGTTTCTCGAGTTTTATGAACGTTTTGATGTGTTTTTATTTATTTTACAGATAATATAAAACTGAGACTCAATGGAATCATTTAGGTCAAAATATGGAATAAATAAGGGCAAAAACTGGACTTGAAATATGGATTTTGGAGGTTGGAAACTTGAAATGGCGTTCGAACGAAATACAATTTCGGAAATTTCAACTTTGCGCAATTTTTGTATTTTGGCCATAAATTTCTACTCCGATATCGGATTGAGGTGATTCATGTTCCAGATTAAAGAAAACTCAAAGATCTACAACCTTGACGTTTATAGAAATTTCGAATTCTGAATATTTCATGACCGAAATTGATGAAAAATCTGGAAGTGTGTTATGTGTAATTATTAAAGTCATTTTCAAAACAAAAAATAAAATAAAATAAAATAATAAAATGAAAATTATCAAACTTCCACCAAACATGCAAGCATGTTTGGTAGAGGATTTGGTGCCTTGTTTTGTGCCATGTTTGGTGGAGCAATTGGTGGAGAAATTTATGGAGAAATTGGTGGAGGCAAAATTTTTCCTATAAATACCAAACCATTTCATTTGTAAATTTCATATTTTTTCCTTGATTTCTTAATAAGGAATTAAGGATTGTGTCATGTGTGTTTTATTTAGTAGTTTTGTAATATATTTTTATTTTTATTTTTAGTAATAATAGTTTGTGTCTGTTTACTTTCTTTTATGTTTAGTAGTTAATTTCCGCTGGGAGAATGGTGAAACCTTTAATATGATGAGGTAGATTAATCTCACTTATTTTATAATATGAAAATTATAATTTAATAATATGGATTAAAGTTGATATCGCCTTAATGGCTGATTTTATTTATTTGACATAATGTGACACTGCCTATATGGTCGGTCTTTAGATGACAGATGATTACCGCCTATATGGCTGGTTTATGGACAAATAATAACACTGCCTTTATAGCTGGTTTAACTTAAATGGGTAACACTGATAATTTTTATATTATAATAAAGTGAGATTTCTACATTTGAAATATTAAAGGTGGATCCCCTAACCCCCAATATTTTATTTTTATTCTAGGGAAGTGATGAAGCACAATATTCACGAGTTTAATAATTGATTTAATTATATTATGTGTGATGCTTTGGCTTGTTTATTGAATCGTAAGCTTAATGCTTCTTGTTAACTGGTCATTAATAAGATTGATGTGGTAAACTTAAAATGAACTTGGAAAATGGATTTTAGGTTTCAGCCTTAGATTCAATAGCTCACGATCTCACCTTAGGGTAGATGACCCTTAGGTAGATTTCCTTACAGGATAGACATATACATGTCGGGCGGGGTAGCCACAATTGGAACTTGAACTTAATTAATTCGGAGTAACTTGGTTAACATAAGAATATAGTTAATTGGGTTATTCTGGGTGTTTGTATCTGACCATCGGAAGAGGCTTTTGCATATCTTCGTGTTCCAAGTTAACAAACTAATTTATTACACATGTATAAGAGAATCAATTCATCTTTAGAATAATATTGTGTGGAATCACAACCCTAGATGTTTATTTTCTTTATTATTAATTTCCTTTGTTTTATTTTGTATTTTTATTTATTTAGCAAATCCTCATTCAACCAACCAATCAATCAATTATTCATTTCTTATCCCAATTAGATACCTGTAAACATTTAGCATCAATAATTAATAACAACAATTAAAATTAAGTCCTTGTGGGATCAATATTTTTATACTACTTGAGCGATACGTGCACTTGCGTTACGTGTGTGATTTCACCGATCAAGTTTTTGGCGCCGTTACCGGGGACTTATTTTTCTTGAGTTATTAATTTTGAAGCTATATATTTTACTTGTATATAATTTTCTTTATTTTTATATGTATTTTTTATTTCTTTCTTTTATTTTTCAGGTGGTTAAAAATGGATCTTCATTGGGCGATGGAAGAATTACAAGCTTTACAAAGAAATGATACACCCCAAATCAGGGAGCTTCAGTCCGATTTTCTGAGGCCTGTTGTTCAGCCCAACAACTATCCCTGGAGGTAAAAACCAATCAATACAACATTTTCCCAACCTTTTCAGAACGTAATGGGGAGATGTGTGATATGTAATGGTAACCACCCGAGCGATCAATGCATATACCTCTACAATTCAGAGTGGCAGAATTATCAGAATCCTTCAAGGTATGATGAACCAGCATATTTCATGGAATCTTATTCTCCATCTTATCCACCATCCACCTACGATTTTCATCAAGAACTAGAACCATCAGAGGAAGATCAGGTGATTAACATGCTCAAAGATTGGATCAAGAAACAAGACGAAAAGATGGACACAATGCTTGGAACATTTCAGAATCAATTAGAAAGTCTTCAGAGTCAAACAACATCCATTGAAAGAATGACAGATCAAACGAGACAATTAATAGAAAACCAGAGCTACATACCTCACGAAATATTTTCAGATGAAACTGATGAAGCCTTTGAGTACCAAAGATATCACAATGACATCTTAATAAAGGAAGAGGCTGAGCAGTATCAAGAATCAGAGGTATCAGTTCAGGAGCCCGAACCAATAGAATCTCAATTTTATTTTTATTATTCATCAGACTCTGACGAAGAACAAATAGCTGAGCTGTCTGTACCAACTACAAGTGAGGATGAAACTCTGCATCTTTAAAATGAAGATCTTGGAGCATGTATTGCACTGATGTTTGAAGAAGAGCTACATGAGCCATTCATACCAACCACAGAAGACAAAAGTCTACAATCAGACACATCTTTACATCCTCAGGTTGACACTTATGGAATATGCATTTCACAGATGACAGATGAAGAGTTGAACAATGAAATTCTGAAGTTTATCTGTGAAGAAAATGTGGAGCAAAATGCAGAACAAATGAAGGAGCAAATATCTGACCGTATTGAAGATTATTGATCGGGACTGCAACACCAACCTCACCATAGTAAATCAAAGGACATAGCTTGTCATGCAGGAGTTCGTAGTACACTCAGGATTAAGATCGAATCCATATATGACCATCTATTAGATAAAATGAATTTCTTCGATCAACGGATGTTAAAAGAAATTCATATTTATCTGAGTCCAATCCTATATGATCTCATCATACAAGGTGCCTCCATACATATAGCACTACATGAATGATCCCGGATCAAGATCGTCATACAAGTATAGAATGAACCGCAGCTATAGATAAACCACAAACAAAGTACCCTCATTGTTTGCTCTCTATAGACTATTTAGATTACTAACTCCAGACTTAAATCCTCTTGTGCATCAAACATACGCTAAGTTTGAAGGTACAAGAGTAATCAAGGTAAATAAGACAATTGGACAATATGCGATATAAATCAAACAACTTTGATAAAATGAATAATGCATTTATTATTATTACAATAATCAATTCCGTTTACAATACATGAAGCTCAAGAACATAAATCCCAACAATCTCCCACTTGGACTAGAGAAAATGTGACATGTCATGTAATCATAAACCCTTTAGGTGACCTTCAAACACTTTAGCCGATAAGGTCTTTGTAAACGGATCACCCAGGTTGTCTGCGGATGGAATCTACATGACAACGACATCTCCTCTCTGCACTATCTCTAGGATGAGGTTATATTTCCTCTCAATATGTTTACCCATCTTGTGGCTTCTTGGTTCTTTGGAGTTCGTCACTGCACCGGTGCCTAACACGCTTCCACCGCAAGGGAAATCATTTCCTACACTAATGTCGACGGCCGAGCTGAACAAGCTTGCTACTAAGCTGAACAAGGAAAACATAAAGAATATGGATAGATGGGAAGCAATGGTACAAAGCCAAGTCGTAACTTTGAAAATACTAGAAGACCAAATAAGACAACTAGCTAATAACCAAAGCTACAGACCTCAAAAGACACTTCCATGTGACACTGAAGAATATCCATAGAATTGAGAGACTCACAAGGATATCGTAATGGGGACAAAGGTAGAGTCGTATATAGAGACTAAGGTGTCCTGTCAAGATCTTGGAGCATGCATTGTGAAAATGTCTGATGAAGAGCTAAACGAAGAAATTCGAAAGTACATCTATGAGGAAATGGTGGAACAATGGGTTAGGTAAGAGAAGCTGTGTGAGTCTATTAAAAATATCCTGACACGAGGGGACACATCACACCATGAGAAGGTTAGCATCATGAATACCGCTCATAAGCTTGATAGAATAGCACAACCATTCAAATTCAAGCATTATACGAGACCTTCTGGCAATCTATCGTTCCTTTCCAGACCCTTTAAAGCTAAAAGCTTGAAGAATGTGGCATGGACACTGAATAGAAAAGAATTTTATTTGCCACCTCATTTTTGGAAGAGGCGCCTGAACAATAATGCACATGAGACTGTCATATCTAGGACATCTAAAGCCACATTGAAGCCGCTTTGAAGGAAGATCTTCAAAGACCGTCTGGTTGAAGACGTTAAACTTAGCGTTAGCGGGGAGGAAACCCACGCGTTTAATTTTTGTTGTATTTAATTTAGTTTTATTTTATTGTGTGCTATTTACGTGTTTATTAATTTGCATGTGTATTTATGTAGGTGCTAGCACAACCCATACACACTGCGCAACCAAAGTCTAACCAGCATGAGCCTGATCAACTCCATACATTGTAGTATTATTCATCACTCTTTGTTTCTTTATGGTTATCTTACATTGAGGACAACACAAGTTTTAAGTTTGGGGGTGTGTTCATGTTAATGTTATTTCCTATTATTTATTTTAAAAATATCTTTAAAAAATTTATTTTTAGTCATGTGGTAGTGAAACATAGTCTAAATGATGAGTTCGTTTGCTTTAGGATGAAATCTTAGAAATGATAATTGTCCAAACTTACTTTTATCTGATGTATTGAGTTGGTGATTTAGGTTAGACTCGGAAGCACTTAACAATAGGTTTCTGGCAGTAAGAACCTAGGGAGTTGGCAAAGTGACTAGTTGAAGAAATTGTTTGATGATGAATGACCATTTGCTTAGATATCTATTTCGATTCGCTATTTTATGATGTATGGTATGCTTGAAAAAAAAAGAGAAAGAAAGCAAAAAAAGAAGTTAAACCACATATAACTGATAAGTATAAAGCTACCCATGGGTGAGTGTTAGGACCTCCATGAGGAGAAATGCTACCTAAAAGGGTAGGTGTGTTGAAAAAAAAAAAAATCGTACCATACTGAGTAAAGATAGGCAAATACATATACTTTTGAGACATCTACGTTAGTTTGACCCATCAGATGCAAAGTTTTTAGACAAAATAATTGAGTTGACTTACTTAGGAATCGAACAATGACTAGACTTTTACATAGACACACACTGTGAGTCTGGCATAGATGATTTATTCAAGAACTTGGATTTGATTTGCATTGGGTACTTTGAAGGTTCTTTGATTTCACTAGTATGCATTCTTTGAATACAATATTATGTGTAACTATCAGGACTATTTTGTTTGTTTCTTTATTTTTGCATGAATGTATGTGTGTTGAATGACGTTTGCGGGTGTTGTTGACGTAAGCCTTCACGAGATTATAACTCATCCATAGTGCCGCCTAGGGGTCTAAAGGCTTGTTGCATACGCTAAATCCAATCGTGATCCCTACAAAAGTGGCTTAGGTTAATTTATTTTATTTTATTTCTTTATTTTGCTCGAAGGCTAGCAAAATATTAAGTTTAGGAGTGTGATGAGCGGTTACTATCTATATATATATGCCCCTTTATCTTGATATTTTATGGGTGATATCGAGCTTTATGAGCAAATTGATGTGTTTTGGGTGCGATTTATTAGTCAAAATAGTATCATGACTCAATGGAATTAACTATAGATAAAAACGACAGAATACAGAGTGAATCGGGAAACAATCGGAGTCAAAAAGCACGTCTTCACAAAATTTAAACATAAGATAATTTTCCAAAGTGATGGGCGCGACACACACCAAATGTTGGGTGATGTACATTGCGATGCGCGTCGCAACACGGGGAATTTAGCCTTATTTCGTTTTGAATCCGATTTTTCCTATATAAGCACCAGTTCATCTCAAAACCTAAAAAAAGCCTCATAACATATTTTAGAGCCTTAAAGAGCATAGAAAAACTCCTATAGCAATGCAAGAACGAGCATCAACTAGAGTTGGTGTTTGAATACGGAGATTGCAAACGAGAGTTTCTTTATTCCATTTTCTCTTTAACTTTATCTATTATGAGTTATTGGCTTGTATTAATGATTAACTTATTTTTACTAAATATTATGAGTAGCCAATTTATTAAATCTAGGATTGTAATGAATCTCAAGCTTGTTTAATTAATTTAATTACATATTTTTATTCTTTTGGGTTTGTTATTGATTATTGATTATTTTTTGTGCTTGAATGCATATTTTATTTGACTGGCCAATAATAAAATGATTTTGGTAAATCTTTAGGAACTCGACAGAGGAAATATGGATTAATCGTGGGAATAATAGTGTGTGTTCTTATTCGTTGAATAAATTTCTCTTCAAGATAGACATATACCTACGGGGAATACGTAGCCAATATTAGAACATGATCTTAATGAATTTGGTTTAAATTAATTAACATAAACATATAGTTAATTAATTTATTCTAAATATTTTCAGATGACCATCGAAATAGGCTTGTGAATAATTTAGTGTTCTAGGTTAGTAATTAGTAACAATAATCCAATTGAATGAAAAATACATGGACACATTACGTGCATGCTTAGGTGAAGATGCAACCTTAGGTTCTTCTCGCGGATAAAGTTTAAATTCCAAAATTATTATTTTTTTATCTATTTAATCTTTCAATTAAATTTTAGATTTATCATTCTATTTTTCAACCAATAGTTTACTTAAAGTTAAGTAGGTTAGTCTTGGTATTGATAAGAGAAATATTAAGTCCATTTGGGTTCGACATTTGACTTTCAGTCACTATATTACTTGAGCAATACGTGAGCTTGCGTGCTAGATATATAATATCGCGATCACAGATCTTCAGAACTGAAATCACGAACTTGATTATATCCGGCCAAACATATATCTCAAGATATATGTCTGGCCGGATATGAATCGAGTTGTAATTGACACAAAAAATTGATAATCACTCGAGAAATGGGAGATTTTGTCTCCCTTTCCCATATTTGGCCTCAGCCTGGGCACTATAAATTAGTGCCCAAACCACCTGTAAAATGACCTCTCTTTCTTTTTCAAGCCCTAAATAAACAGTTAAAAAACAGTAAGCTTGAGAGGAAACGACTGTGATAAACTCCTAATAATTCCTCTACTTCCTGTAAGAGTCCAGCAATCTAGGCACCCATAGATGTCTTTGTGAGCCAGCAAATACTAAAGGTACGACCTGAGGGTATCTTCTTTACTTCTACGCACATTTGAGTTTCTGTGATAACACATAATCTCTGGCCGGACGTAAATCACGTTCTGCCGAACATGCACACACATTCGACCATTGATATATATATATATTAGGCAACATTTATTGCTTTCTATAGTTTACTATTGCTTTGGTTATTTCAATATTGCTATATTACTATTTCTATTATCACTGTCATTTAGTATCTTATTGTTATCTTAGTTTAAACTGTTATCATTCTTGTTATAGTTCCCTTATTTTATCATTTTATACATGTTAATTAGGTTATTAAAATTTCAGTCTATGTAAGGCCGTATTGGTTTTCATCATCTCTGTCATGTCCTATTTGTTTACTGTTAATTATGCATGTTTCTGTTTTTTGACCCCCTGTCTGGTTCACATGGTATGTCCGGCCTGACTTACTGTATATCTGGTCGGACATAAGTCGATATCCAGCCTACCATTAAGAATATATGGCATACTATTAAGAATATCCGGCTATGCTTCCCCGAAGCCAAGCCAACAGAAAGCGTATTGTATTATGTTTATTTATTGTTTGCTATTGTTTTGATATTTTTGGATAATGATATATGTTATTATCATTAGACTGTTTCTATTATCAATGGTACTTTCTACGGGCTGCGAGCCCAATAATGTCGTGGTCGCCGATGTCATAGGTACAGTAGGAAATCGCGCTTCGCTCTTACAAGGCCGGCGACCTTCCTCCTCTCTATCTCAGAAGGGGTCGGGTGAGAGTTGTTGAGAAGTTCTGCCTCTTTTACAAATTTTAGAAACTGAGGGTATTTATAGGCAATTTTCGCGAAATTGTAAATAGGTCCCTAACATTAAACCTCTTTGGAAATTTATAATTTGAGGCTCTTATGGTATAAATTTCAAAAAGTGTTCAACACAATAATTGTTCGTCTTTGAAATACCTTTCCAACAAATCAGAAATTAGCTAAATCAGAGTTTGTTTGCTATTTTTATAGTCAAAACAACAAAACATAGTCATAGAAAAATATCCAAAAATACGCGTAACCGATCCTTTCGAGTTACGCCAATAATTTTTTGATGCTTAAGCTCTTATTCTCTAACATCATCTCGTTTCGAGACCCAAACTTCAATCCTATAACTTTCCAGAATTGTTCCGATAAATCGGGATATTACAATTAATTTGGAAGAAAAACTCCATCTAACTTCTAAAAATTTATTAAAAGTGTATTCAATTTAGATTTTAATTGATTGTGTCATATTTTTATAATCCGTGGATTTAAACTCTCAAAAATTTCAAGGAATTGTTATTTCAATATTTCATTGGATTTTAACAAGTTTATGAATTGTTTTAATAACAAAATTTTAAGATTCTAAGGCAAATAAAATTTATTTCATCTTTAAATTATCTTTCACTATTATAATAATAAAAGTTGAAAACCTTCAATTTAGTTTTAAAAAAGAAAGTAAATTTCACAAATAATTTCACGTGGAAGGAAATCCTAATGAATATAACAATATTTTAATAGTTTTATTTAATCATAAATGGCGACAAACATTAGGTTTAGCGAATGTGATGAGAAGGAAGATCTTGAAATATAAATGGAAAGAAAAAAAAAAAAAATCGAGAGAAATATACATTGATTCGTAAAAAAAGACGGATTTGTCAAATCTTTTAGATAAAGAACATATTTCACAATGAACTTTTTACTTATAAAAGTTATTTAAAATTCTCCACAGTATCCTCCACAATCTATCATTTAACAAAATCCTTAAAAATCAATGGACTTTTGAATATCCCATATTTAAAAAAAAAAAAAAAAAAAAAAAAACCTTAAAATCCTAATTGAATACAACAATATTTTAAAGAATTTTTTTAAGATCCTAATTAAATACCCTTGGAATTTTAAATTACAAAATAATCTAATAAGACTCTAAATTGAATATATCTTTTTGAAGATGTGATTTTGAAAATATTTTATCAAATATTTTTTTTACCAAAAAATTGGAAAATTTCGTCTCATATATCTTCATTTAATAATTTCTTCCTATCGCAAAAAGGTCATGATTAAATTTTTTGTTTAAGAGTACCAAAAGACGAAACAAAAGCCTATATCCAAGTAAATTATCATTAATATAAGAGCAATACTGTAGAAAAGCTGCAAAAGCTTTAAATAAAGTGATATGTTGAGATGGCCGTTCCGAGAGTTAGAGAATGTGAGATTATCAACTTGAACCACCTTAGTTGTAATAGTATGAGGTGGTTTACTATGAAGCTGGTAGTAAAGTTCTCGGGTGTGCCAAACCTTGCGACAATATGTACATTTCGGACCTTCTCCCCGATTTTGGTTATTATCCCGACCACGCTTATGTAACTTTCTTGAGCGGCTAATATGGAAGTCTCCGCTGAAGGGGATTCAGAGCCAGTGGTAGTTGTGGACGAGAAGCGAATGAGGCGAGCAAAAATATTTTCTAAAGATTGGATGGCGGCACAGGCTAGTATCTAATCATGACTTGGCTGAAGCTCAAATCGTATCCCAATTAAAGTCAACACCATGAAAAATTATTCTCTCTGTCGTTCTTGTTCAATAATTGTGATAGTAATCGATAGGATAAAGTTAGATTCCTCTCGCAGTGATTCTATCCTACTAATATATTCAGACATATACAAATCTCGTTGATTCATATTAAACATGTTAAAATCCACAGTATAGAATCTTTGGATATCATTGTAGCGAGTCTTATAAGTCTTAAAGATGACAATAAGTATAGGATCAAGAGACTACCATAGCAAATTACATAAATAGGCATAAGTCTTTTTCCAAAATTTTCTTTCATCAACAAAAAAATCATCTTCACCAGAGGTCAAATGGTCATCATACCCTTGTCCCCATGAACCATAATTTAATAGAGGCAACCCAAGAAACATAATTCATAAAGCCATTTGACTTTTCAGATGTAATAATATGGAGCACTTGATTCATTAAAGACGGAAGGGTGGGCATGATTATCATCTTCCAAACCGGCCGTGATGGAAAAGAGCTTTGGAATATATGGGGAAATATGTCGCGAAGCAGTGAAACGAACTAGGAACAATGAAGGCGCATGAAACAGACGTGCAGCGAGTCGCAGTGGGGTGTGACAGTGCATTTGGTGGATTCAGGTGGCGCGACCCTAGAGACAAGTAGATCGGCGTCGTCTAAGTCTAAGTACAATGGTGTGGCCGGATTTCCGAAACAACCATAAAAATAGGTAATGGTAAAAATTAGAGTTTCGACTGAAAACGACACATGCAACAACAATGAATACCACTACATATAGATTCGACCGGGATAGGCTTTCTCGAATTTCGTATCAATTTTGAATCATGATAAAAATTTATCACTAATTCAGAACTAAATAATTCGTGAGGATTCGAGATTTTTCAGACAAAAATTTTGAATTCGGGCCAAATTTTTTTCGAGATAAATTTTTTTAATGAGAATGAAAAAATAGTCTGAATCCTATACCGAATTTAGAGAGATCAAGATTCAAACTTTTTTTTTTACCTACAATCAGCCGACTGGCTCAAGTATCCTTTGCATCATATTGACTTTTACTGTAAAAAGTTAAAATGCTCGTGAATCGACAGTTAAGTGCGTGCAGTAAAAACAATATTGAAAACAGAAAGAAAAATAAAAGGAAAATTAATCTTTAAAGACGAGTCGTGCTGATGGTGTGCTGGCTCTCGCCCACCAACAACAAACAAACAAACAAACAACTCCTCCTCTCTTCTTCTTCATTCCCACTAACAATCTCTATTTCTCTTCTCGTCCGTCAGATCTATCTTCAATTCGGATCCCGATATTCAACCCGATCCGTTTTGATTTCATTAACGAACAACGCAGGCAGCATGTCATCGGCTAAAATGGCGGCTCGCTCACGAGCTGCTGCTCCGGTGAAGGAAAACGGCGGCTCGAATATCGCAGAAGGATTGAACGTGTTCAAGTCTGATAAGTTCGACGCCGATGCTTATGTCAAGTCCAAATGCTCTCTCAACGAAAAGGTAAAAAATGTTTCCCTCTTTTAATTTTTTTATTCAGAATAAAATTGAGATTTTTTATTTTTATTTTTTTTAATTTTGAATAGGAAATTAGGCAATTATGCTCTTATTTGTTGGATTTGAAGAGAGCTTCTGCTGACGAAATGCGTAAAAGTGTTTACGCTAATTATGCCGCCTTTATTCGGTTAGTCTTAATTTAATTTAATTTTTTTTAGCTGCTGGTATTTTTGGATTTTTAATTTTTGTTTGTTTATTTGAACTGGCATCATTTGGCTATTATTAGAAAATAGGATATACTCATGAACTAAGGACTAAGGTGAATTTCTAGGAAAGTGAAACTATGTGTACATTTTTTATCATTTTGTCATTTAGAGATAGCTTTTATGTGAATGTTGATACAGAAATGATGACTATTGAGGTTCTAGTGTTTGGCAGTAGTATTACTCAATTTAGAATTTGGTGAATGTAGAAAGGTCACGGTTTTTTTCCTTTGTATAAAAGCAAATTAGTAGATTTAGTGAATTTTTAGATTTTCAACCCTACTGGTTTGGAGTTCACTGGAAACTTTATTTCAAATTGTGAAACTTGTTATAAATATTCCTTGAAATTAATTGAGGAGGATTCTATTGAAAATATTATAAAAATAATCAGAAACCTCCCTTGTTATTTCTATTTTCAAGTTTCAAGGAAGGTCAATGGAGTTATTTCTATTGTTATCTAACTTTCATGCATATGGCATGCTTCAAATATGTACTTGGTCTACACTATTGATTAATTTGTAGTTTTTATTTTAAGATTCGTGTTCATCTTACAGCACCTCAAAAGAGATATCGGATTTAGAGGGGGAACTCTCATCTATCAGAAACCTGCTATCTACGCAGGCTACTTTAATTCATGGTTTAGCTGAAGGAGTTAATATTGATTCCCTAAACGTATCAAAATCTTCTGCTTCAAAAAATGATTTATCAAATTTGGAAAGTAAAGAACCTTCAGACCTGGAGAAATGGTCTGTAGAATTTCCGGATCTCCTTGATGTTTTGTTAGCAGAGAGGAGAACTGATGAAGCCCTTACAGCCCTTGATGACGGAGAACGTTTAGCTGCCAAAGCAAAAGAGATGAAAACTTTGGTCCCTGCAATGCTTACATCCCTAGAGAATGCAATCATTGAGCACAGGCAAAAGTTAGCTGATCAGCTTGCTGAAGCTGCTTGCCAACCTTCTACCCGCGGCGCTGAACTTCGTGCAGCTATATCAGCTCTTAAAAAGCTTGGGGATGGACCCCGTGCTCATAGTTTGCTGCTCAATGCACATTACCAAAGATATCAATATAGCATGCAAAGCATTCGTCCATCAAGCACCTCATATGGAGGAGCATATACTGCTGCCCTGTCACAGTTAGTGTTTTCTGCTATTGCTCAAGCTGCTAGTGATTCATTGGCAATTTTTGGCAAGGAAACTGCTTATACTTCTGAACTTGTGATGTGGGCTACAAAGCAGACAGTGGCTTTTGCTCATCTTGTAAAAAGACACGCCCTAGCTTCTTCAGCAGCTGCTGGTGGTTTAAGAGCTGCTGCAGAGTGTGTTCAAATAGCTTTAGGTCATTGTTCTCTGCTAGAAGCTCGTGGCTTGGCACTTTGTGCTGTGCTCATAAAACTCTTTAGGCCGAGCGTTGAACAAGCATTAGATGCTAATCTAAAACGAATTGAGGAGAGTACCGCTGCTATGGCTGCTGCTGATGATTGGATTCTCACCTACCCTCCATCGGGTACTCATCAAGCTGGTTCGATGGCACTTCAACATAAACTTACCACCAGTGCTCATAGATTCAATTTGATGGTCCAGGTGAAAATTTTGTTTCCCTCATAAAGAGTCTCTGTCACCATGAAACATCCCCCCCCCCAAACCATCTCTCTATTTTCGCATGCACCTAAATGTCCATAATGGGTGGTGGTTTAGATATATAATTCATATGTGCTTCAGACATATAATTAATATGTGCTTCAGACTGGTATATCATGATACTTTACCTTTTAGACATTTATTTTTATTATTATTATTATTATTTTTCTTGTTTAAGAATTTTGGGAAATTATCTCTGCACCACCTCCAAATTGGTGAAAGTACATATAGCTACACTGGTTTTCTGACAATGTAACTACATCACCTCGAGTTCATGTTTAGTATCGAATAACCACTTTGCTGTAAACGGTTTGAGAATCTGTTAAATATTTAGTGAGAAAATACTATATGAAGGGAATTTATCTTTGCACCGCTTCCATTTTAGTAAATTTTCTCTGCACTACCTCCAATTTAGCAAATTATTCCATTTTAAATTAAGAAATATATTTTTAATTTTAAATACATACACTATAACTAAATTTTTATGGCCCGCTTCAAATTTCCACTAAAACTTCAAAACCCGATTTGGGTTTTTGCCATCCCTAGAGCCAAGCTAGTTCTAGCATACTTAGGATAGCAATGCATAGGGATGGGAAAAGTCCTTGTAGGAAGGGACCGTGGGGGCTGGGTATAATAGGATTGGATATAGGTACAATATTCTCTTAAGGGTGGCAAAATGAATTAGCAAATCGAATTTGTGTTGAAACCTAAACTAATAGAATCAAAATGTGGTGGATTCGTATTTGATTCGCTTAGTAAACATTATTTTTAATGCGAATGGAATCTAACGAATAAACGAATCCTGACTTAGATTGTCACTATTATTTTCTATATCTTTTTGTTGGAAGGGTCGGGTATAGTTTTTTATACATGTTGGTTGGATAGATTGAGTACGGGTATTGACATCCCCATATAAGTAAAAGAAAAAATGTACGGGTATTGAACGGGGACCCAGTCTATGTTTTTTATGATAGTGGTTACATATACTTCAACTTAAACTTAAACTTAACTGGAGGTGGTGCATAGATAATTTGCTAAATTGGTGGTTGTTTAGAGATAATTTCCCTTCAAAATATAAAGTAAATAAGGCGGCTTGACATAAATGCCCTTATACACCATCAATCTCTTAACACCGTTAACGACAAAGTGGTTATTGTACTAAACATAAATTCGAGATGCTGCAGTTACATTGTTAGAAAACCAATGTGGCTATATGTTCTCTCGCCAATTTGGAGGTCGTGCAGAGATAATTTCTCTAGAATTTTTAATACTGTATGTCTTAATTTTTTTCCACTCAGATGAATTATGTTTTGTTTGAATTGCTTTCTTGGCATGGCAGCTGAAAGTTCTCTGTTTCAGTGCAATCTTTTAGTTGAAGGATACTAATAAAGATCATGCATTATTTGTACTTTAGTTTGAATCTGAGAGGTAAAAGATTCATTCCTTAAATGGTGCATGCATAGTGGCTAAACATTGCAATATCCTTGATAAGATTTGGTTACCACCCGTTTAACTGCCTACATGGCATTTGATTGATGATGATGCCATTTAAAATTATTTGAGGGCATATATTTCTGGAAAGCATTTTTGGTTATTGATGAATTTATAATGTATTTTCTTCTGAATTGGGTTTTTTTTAAAAAATAAAAAAAATAATGGTACTTAACTGTTTGTTTCATTTGATGATTGTTTCATACACTTCTGTAGGACTTCTTTGAGGATGTAGGACCACTTTTAAGTATGCAGTTGGGAGGTCAAATGTTGGAAGGTCTATTTCAAGTATTTAACTCGTATGTGAGCATGCTTATTAAGGCATTGCCGGGATCAATGGAAGAAGAAGCAAATTTTGAAGGTTCTGGAAATAAAATTGTGCGCATGGCTGCGACTGAAGCTCAGCAGATCGCATTGCTTGCCAATGCATCATTATTAGCAGATGAACTGCTACCACGTGCAGCCATGAAAGTGTCTCCTTTGAATCAGGCTAATTACAAGGATGATCCTCGTCGAAGACCTACAGATAGGCAAAATCGTAACCCTGAGCAACGAGAATGGAAGAGGCGGCTTGTGATCTCAGTTGATAGATTAAAAGATACTTTCTGTCAACAGCATGCTCTAGATCTCATTTTTACTGAAGATGGTGATAGCCATCTCAGTGCAGACATGTACCTAAACATGGATGGAAATGTGGATGAGTTGGACTGGTTTCCATCTCCAATATTCCAGGTCAGCTTTTTTTTTTTCTTTTTTTTTTTAATGGTAGCTCAATATCTTTTTGAGTAATGATATATGGACAGAAGGGTGATAAAGCAATTATAACACATAGTACAGATACTTTGTGATTAGTTTTAGTCAACCTTCTGTCGCCCATTTGGTCTTTTATAATTTTCCTATCTTTTTTGTACAGTATTGTGCTTTTCAGTCCATGATAATTCATGAAATTCAAGATGAAAACAGATCTTGTCTGATGCATGTTATATATTTGGTGTTATAAATATTGTTTGGTACCGTAATATTGTTTTATCTTGCCTTCCCCCAAAATCTTGGTGACCCTTTTTCATTATATTTTTGGCAATCATTGTTTGCCACCTTTCAAAACAGTAAATATGTATACATAAAATAGTCCCTCAGTTATCAGCTGCAGGATGTTAGTAGTAATTGCTTTAAATGTTGCTAAAATTCTGAAACGTTTGGCCATTGATGTGCCAATTCATACTTGTCTATGTTCATGTAGTTTAACTCTTGGTATCTATTAGTTACTGATGTGCAGCATTTGTATTATATGTCTTTCTGGGGAGGGACAAATATGGTTATAACTCTTCTTTTTCTTTTTCCAGAACATTCAATTAAAACAAGCATTTTTGCGACCTCTGGACTGTTGGTACTTCTGTATTTTCTTTTGAAGCGTCCAAAAGTGTGGGATTTGTCTTTGTGATAGTGTTTTAGTTTAAGTTAACATCCTGTTACTTGGTCGTTTCGTTTGAGTATTTTTCTCGCGATTTTATGAATAGACACTAGACAGTGTGTTAAAGTGGAGAATGAGTCTTGTTGTAACAGTAAGGTTATTCCATTGTGACCTGAAAGTCACAGGTTCAAGTCGCGGAAACAGCCCATTTGAAAAACAAAAAAGCAAGGATGAGACCGCGTACATATTGAATCTTCCCTAGAGCCCATGTATGGAAAGCCTCGTGCGTTGGGTCATCATTTTCATAGTATGTTGAAGTCGACTTTAGGGTGACCACTGAACATTGACTTATTAGTAGAAAATGGAAACTGCCCACCGATTAAATTGTTGAGATCTATTTGGTGGTACTAAACTACCAATACTGAATATTCTGCCCAAGGGGTGTGGCTTGGTGGCAAAGGGTTTAGGACTTGGTTGTCAGGTTCTGGATTCAAGTCCAGGGGGTGCATTTCTTGTAAAAGCCTGGGGCAGCCGAGCGTTTTACCTGCTCCGCTTAAGCTCGGGTTAGGTGGTTTGGCGGCGGGGTTTCCAACGTTTCCCAAAAAAAAGATAGATATTTTCGATATAAAAACTTTCAAGATTTTGCTTCAATTTCTTGTGTGATCTGCTCATCATATAGGGTCTTGACCATTGCTGTTAAAATCTAGGAAGCTAAAACTTGTTAAATCGGACAAAAATCGCAAATTGGGCAAAATCGGGTAAACAGGCGATTTTCAGGGGGTAAAATCGTAAACTGGTGCGATTTTAATCAAAATCGTAAATTCTTGCGATTTTAATCAAAATCGCACGATTTTACAATTTGTCAAAACGTCAGGGTTTTCACTTTAAAATGTCTTCGTTTTGATAAGCCTTTTAAAGGCTTCTCTTTGCACGATTTCACTTCATTGTTTTCCCTAGCCCCAATCGATCGAAAGCGTAGCCCTAGTGAAAGCCTTCGCAGCTCTTGTTCATCATTCGTTTCCCTAGCCCCAATCGTTGGCGAATTTTAGGGACTCATGCTTCTCGAAGCATCGGACCTGTCCGAAGCCCTGCAACAGAAAATGGGAGTGAAAGAGATGCCGAGCATGTTCGTGATGCTGCCTGGGATTGGGTTTTCCGTGAAGGGCGCCGCTGCAAAAGGCGGGTCTGTGACCAGGAAGGCAGAGGAGAAAGTGGAGAAGACGGTATTCGATCTGAAGCTTGAAGGGTACGATGCTGAGTATTTGGTGGAAAAAGCTCCCTCCTTGATTAAGAAAGTCGTTACTAAATAGGAGATTGAGAAGATTATTGCTCTACTGAAGGCAAATTTTATTTGGAGTGAGGTAGTTTCGCTAATCCATGGAGTGAGGTAGTTTCTCTAATTCATTGATTGGTACATGTATGGTATGATTTGATCTTTTAGAGCTCAAAGGTGGACTAACCCATTTGATTAGTTCGTGATTGATTAAGGGTGACTGTAATTAAAGAGTTAATGAGACTTTATTGCACAGGGAAAAATTCATCTCTCCCTCTATGTAGTTTTGTTGTAGACTTGTTTGTTGATCCTTGGCCCTTGAAACTTTATGTATGATCTTATATTCTTATTCCATGTTTAAAGTGTGATTAAATCGAGTAGTTAGTAAAATCTTATGATTTTACGATTCGATCCTTCCAACGATGTTAGGTAAACAAGCGATTTTAACAACCTTGGTCTAGTCTTGGTTTTTATTTTTGATTTCTGAGTTATTTTTCTGTACTACAGGAACTTTACGCAAAACTAAACAGAATGGCTAGTATAGCAGCAGATATGTTTGTGGGGAGGGAAAGGTTAGCCACACTGCTATTAATGAGATTGACAGAAACTGTCATGGTATGGCTTTCAAAAGACCAAAGTTTTTGGGATGATATTGAGGAAGGGCCAAAGCCTTTAGGTCCTCTTGGACTGCAGCAAGTATGCAATATGACATCATTCTTTTGCAATCTCTGTCAGGTTTATTGAGTTGTTTGAATAACCTATTGATCTATTTTTTCGTGTGCAGTTCTATTTGGATATGAAGTTTGTCTTATGCTTTGCTTCCCAAGGTCGCTACTTATCTCGAAATTTGCATAGAGTTGTCAACGAGATCATATCTAAAGCCATGGCAGCATTTGCTGCTACAGGCATGGATCCAGATAGGTAAGCAATCATAATCGTCATATTTTACGGATACATACACTATGCATTCATATTATGTGTATTCTTTCAATAGTTTGATATTACAATTTTGAATCGGCGGGATAATTTTGGGAAATAGCTACTCTGCATGTAGTGCAGAGGCATGCATGCACATTTTGACATGTCTTGCTGCCAATGTATCATATAACATTTGGCGTTTTGAATCTGAGATATCATTTTTGCTGTCAGCGTGCTGCGTGAAGATGACTGGTTTGACGACATTTGTCAAGAAGCAATAGAAAGATTAAGTGGGAAACCAAAAGCAATTAACGGTGAACGGGAACTCAACAGCCCAACTGCCTCAGTCTCGGCACAATCAATTTCATCTGTTCGATCTCACAGCAGTTCCTGATGCCTGTGTAAATTTTCACCTTTGTATATTAGACGGCCAACATTCACATTCCATCATGGATTTGCAAGTCAGTCATTGTATTCATTCATAATAAGACTTTCTTTTTCTTTAGTTTTTTTCCTCCCCTTTTTTAGGTGTTCATTTTACAACTATTTTGTATTTCAAATTTCATAGCATTACCCTTTTTTCAAATTTCATAGCATTATCCTGGAAACAGCCTCTCTCTCTCTCTCTCTCTCTCTCTCAAAAAAACATGACCTTTTTTCCAATTCTCCATTGCATTTGTAAATGATGATTGTTTTATCAGATATTGTGTAATTTCTTTTACAATTATTTGTGGAATCTGTTTGTTGTTCTTGGTATTGGCATCAAATGAATACATCTCTCACAAGTCACTTGGCTCCTTTCCAGTACATGTCAAAGCCACCAAAAGCACTCCAAAGAGACCTAACTCATCCCACAACCTTGAATGATTGATCCATCCAGTGCCTTCTTTCTGGCCCATATTTATTACACATCAGGCTCCTTGCTCTTTGCTATCGTAAACTCCTTTTCTGTTACAGATCATCATTAAAGTGATGTTAAAAGATAATTTACCTGGTGCAATGTAACCAATTATATTATTGTATTTGGACAGGAAGCTCAGCATATGATGATGAGCTTTGAATTGTTGTGAAGTTGAAAGTAGTAAAGTCTGAAAAATTCTATAAACGACAGTGTGTGTGTGTGAATGTGAATGTGAGTTTTGACGGAGACTGTTTGTTTGTATGATTTATTAATAAGGCTAAGGAGATCAAATCAAACATATCAACGCGGTTTCGGATTTTGCCACGAATTTCACTTACATTTTTGGGAAATATTTTTGAACTTCACTTTGAAGTCGTTAATTATTAAATAAATAGATGGATTAGTGGGTTTATGAGGTGGTAATTTCTTAAATTTTACCGACATCTGACGAGTTTTTAATACAGATCCTTTCGATAAAAAATGAAAACTAAAATTGCCTGAATGTAGGTGGTCCATCACCTGAGAAATAATTAGTACTCAAATCGAGAGAC